>CAUYLG010056288.1:0-107868 GCA_963573385.1 Cacajao melanocephalus | reverse complement strand
TGCATAGCATTTCACAGATTTAAATAAAATATTGGTTGGCTGCTTGTTTGTTATTTTCATCTCTTATTTCTTCCTGTCTCCATTGTTAAGCACAATTATTGGCATAAAAGAGGTTTTTAATACCCATTTTTAGACTGCATGCTAGCCTGGGCAATAGAAAAAGAATTCCATTCTCTCTCCCTCTTTCTCTTCCTCTTTCTTTCTCTCTTACATTCTTTTTTTTCTTTCTTTCACTCTCACTTTCTTTCCTCTCTTTTTCTTTCTTTCAAATAAAAAATAAAAAATAAATAAAAAAAAAAAAACAACAAAGATCAGTCATTCCAAGGCAAGTTTGAAGGAACTCTTCTCATGGACAACAACTTGGATGGAGCTGGAATAACTCCCAGATTAAAAGACCTCCTGCCCCTCACCTGTGCTCATTTTCCTTTCTGGGATCCCCTCCCACCACAGCGTGGGAGCTGGCTTTTCTCTCTCTCCTACTTCTCTTTCTCTCTCTGCCTAGTAAATCGCTTTTCTGCAAAAGCTCTTGGGGCAGGATATTTACTTGCACAATGTCACCGTGCCTTGGCCTCCCACCCATTCTTGGGTGGATGAGAGCCCAAGGACCTGCGCCTTTTGGGCACTTCCCATCTGGGAGCAGTGCCTTCCTCTCGTCCCACAACCCAGTAGCATCTTGTCCTATTACAACAGGAATTGTTGTGTCAAAGCTTAGGGAAATGTGAAAAAATGCTCTATACTTAGGCTTTCATGCTACTGCATAACCAGGGCTAAAGCCAGGAGATGGAATAGACTGTTGGCTGTACAGAGAAATGGGTCAAAAAACCTCTTCCCAAATCTGACAGTAAAACCGGGCAGAAAAAAAAAACACAATAAGATGGGCCTCCTAAATATTTTGAACCTGCCTGTCCTGGCTTCTGCTCCAGCCATGCTTCTGCGTGCCTCCAAGTCTGTTCTGGCAGCTGCTGCCTTGGCAATTGCCCCAGCCACTGCCCCAGCCATGCCTCTGGCTGTTGCTCTAGTGACTACCCTAGCAATGGCCCCAGGAGTTGCAGCTGTCACTCTAGCTGCTGCTCTGGCCACTCCAATCACTGTCCTAGCAGTCTTTCTATTGGTCGCACTGGCCACTGTGCTGGGCCAAGCTGATCCAGTATTGTCATATGAGCCTTAGACCTGGAAGTGGGGATAATAGCCACATCCCAATACAGGAAGGGAATTGGGATGGTCTCCCCTGACAAGACCCAGAAGGGCACCCAGTTTGGCCAGGGCAGCACTAGGACCAGAGTAGGGCAGTATCAGCTCAGGCAGTACCCTATAGATGGATTAAACCATGAGGGATAGTTTGCTGGGTATTATTGGGTTTACAGCCCATTTACAACATCTAACTTATTGAATGAGAAAAGCTCCAACTGACCTTATACTTGTAGACAGGACCCACAGAAAAAGATTGAACTTTTTGCCTCTATCTTTATGACCCACCAGGCCACCTTGGCAGATGTCCAGTCTCTTCTGTACATGCTTCTGACCACAGATAAAAGGAGGTGGTAATAGACAAGGCAAACAAAAAGGCTTGGTAACTCCAGAAAAACCCAAATGGAACCCCTAACCCTACCATGGCAGTTCTGGTTATGAATCCTAACTGGGACCCCGATGATAGGTTGTGGCCTGACTGAACCATTATTGAATATGCATCCTGCAGGGTCTCAGAAGTGGGATGCCCAAACAAAAAGCTTAAACAAAATTCAGGCAGCTATCCAAAAGGCAAATAAAGACCTCTATGAACTTTTGAAATGCATTTAAGAGGCGTACTCTATATATACAGTTATAGGCTCAGAGAGTCCCCAGATTGAGCATGCTATGACCTTCATTCAGCAGAGTGACTGTGATGTAAAATGAAAATTGGAGAAGTAAGAAGGGTTGCTGGGGATAGAACTCTCCCAGCTAATATTCCCTTCAGGATATACAGTGCTTGAGAAGTGAAGATGTTAAAGTCAGCCACAATACAACTGGATGTCTGGTTGCCCCCAAAGAAAAGGACCCAAGGAGCAGAAAAAGAAAGAGGATGTTAAGAAGGCCCACTTGCAGATGGTGGAACATGACTATGACTCTGATAGAGAATGATGATGCACAGGAGCTCCCCTGAACATTTTGGAGCCAATTAAAATTTCCACACAATAGCCTTAGGTAAAATTTGCAGTGGGGAGCAAGCTAATTGACTTCTTAGTTAATATTGAGGTGACTGATTCAGTCCTTAACACCCAGATGCACAGGGTACTACGATAACTATGCCTTTGACAAAGGGTTGTAGGTGAATTGCAGCAAAAAGATATTTTACAACCCTGGGAATGTTGGCTGGGGAACTTGTAATTAAGACAGTTTCCTCTATATGCCAGAATGCCCAATGCTTCTCTTAGAATATGACTTGCCCTGCAAAATAAATGTTCAAGTAACTTTTTCTTCAGAGAAACAGCAATTACTCTTATAGATCCCACTGGAACAGGGGCACTGTGGCTTCATGTGATGCTCACTTGTCCTGAGGTTAAAAAGGAAAAAAATATTTTCTTCAGAAAATTATGAACACGTAAGGAATTGAATATGGGTAGATGAGACTCCAGGCAAAGCTAGAAATGTACAGCCCATGCATATAGAGATCAAAGAAGGGGTGAAGATACCCCATAAAAGTGATATTCACTCATGAGAGAAGCTTTAAAGGTAATTCAGCCTATATTGCAAAACTTCTAGAGAATGGGCTGATTTTCCCTCACAGATCTCCATGTAACACTCTCATCCTACCTATGAAAAAGCCACACTCAAGTGAATATTATTTTTTGCAAGATTTTAGAGCTATCAATAAAATAGTGTAAGACATTCATCTGACGGTTGCCAATCCATATACTTTATTGACTGCCATACCTGGGAGTTGTGGATGTTTTTCAGTATCAGACTTAAAGAATGCTTTCTGTTGTATCCCAACTGAGGGAAAAGCCCACATGTTGTTGACCTTCGAATGGCAAAACCCAGAAAGAAAGATGATTTTTCAATATTGTTGAATAATGCTGCCTCAAGGATTTAAAAACATACCCACTGTTCTGGTGGAATATTTGCAAAACACTTAAGAAACTAACAATTAGATGAAGGAGTACTATTGCAATATGCCTATGATTAGCTGTTAGCAAGCTCAAGCTATGACAAATGTCTGTCCAATACCATCTTGGTTTTGAATCATCCAGCACAGTGTGAATACAAGGTGTCCTGCCACAAGTCTCAAATTAGTAAGCAAGAAGTGACCTATCTTGGGTTTCAAGTGGAGGAAGAAAAACCTAAAGTCCATTAGGAAACAAAATAATAGAAACAATAAAGGCCCCTAAGAACAGAAGGAAACTATGAGAATTTGGCGGTGTGGTAGGCTTCTGATGATTTCAGATCCCCAACTTTGGACTTACGACTAAGTCCCTTTATGAGGCCTTTAAATGACCGGATTCTGAACCCCTGCACTGTCTAGCAGAATGCCAACAGACATTTGACATTGCTAAAGAAAAGTTGATGTCAGCCCCATCGCTGTGACCACCAAATCTTCAGAAGCCATTCAAGCTTTATGTTCACGAGATAAAAAGATATATAGGGCTGGGAGTACTGGTTCAAATGTGAGAGGACTCTCCAAAATCTATATCTTATTTTTCTAGAAAGGTGAATCAAAACCCTAAAGGAAATTCCCCCTGCCTCCGGGCAGTGGCTACCACCTGTGGATCCTATGAGAAGCAGAGAAATTTACTGTGAGGCAGTCCATCACTGTTTGTGCCTTATCGGTTGCTGACCTTGCTGGAATAGAAAGTGAGGCTACTGGCTTACTTCAGGGTGGATGGGTAAAGGCCAGGCCATCCTTCTGGAAGATTTTGTAACTTTGCAGACAACCATGGAGCTAAGCCCAGCCACCTTGCTCCTGACCACTGAGCCTGACCATGAACTAGAACACAATTGTCCAGAAATTCTTGATTATTTTATTCTGGAAGGCCGAATCTGCCTGACCAAAGCTCTAGACTGGGAGCTTTACACCAGTGGAAGCCACTTCATGAGAAATGGATGATGCCAAGCAGGGTATGCTATGGTTACTGCAGATAGGGTAATAGAGACCCATGTCCTTCTCTACTGGCACTTCAGCACAAAAAAGCTGAACTGATTGCTCTTACCAGAACACTAGAACTGTTATATGGAAAGCACGTAAATATTTACACTGTCGCTAAGCACACACTTCTGGTAATGCATGCTCATGGCACCATTTGGAAAGAAAGCATCTTCCTGACCTCGATAATATGGATCTTAAACATAGATGGAGATTCTCACCCTGCTGAAAGCAATTGTTTTGTTGACCCATGTTGCTATTGGGTACTCCATAGGGCATCAGAAAGATGACTCACAAATAACTGAGGGGATCCAGGCAGCAGATAGAGCTGCCAAGCAAGCTATTGGGGGGCCACAAATACACAGGGCTCTCATACCCCGTTTAGACTTATTAGACTGCAAGCCCCATTATATTGAGTGGGATAAAGTGTGTGCCTGCAACTGGGGTATTTCTGACACAGACCCTAGCTCACGTTGGAAGATTAGTATCCATGGAATAATTTTCTCCCTGAATGCTTGGTATATCAAATTGTAAAACACTTACATGAAGAGACACACTATGGAAAGGAAATCTTGGTTAACCTGATGGGACCATACCTTAGAGGGAATCATATTCAAAAAAACAGTCCATAAAATCACACAGAGATGTCATCTCTGTACCAAAAATTATTATAAAGGAATTACTTACTCATCACAAGGAAAAGGGTGAAACACAAGAGACTGAGTCCATTGAAGGACTGGCAGGTTGACTTCACTCTCATGGCAAGGAGAAATTAAAAATTCCTACTAATGTTTGTAGACACATTTTCAGAATGTGTCTTACTTCACCAGGTTTGAAAGGAACACTGTAGTAGATAAAGCTTTATGGAAGGAAATAATTCCTTGGTTTAGACTTTCTCATTCAATACGAACTGACAGTTGTCCTTTTTTAAATTTCTGAAATTACATGAAAGGTAAATCATGCTTTTCAGGTCAAATGGTAGTTACAATCATCATGGAGACCACAGTTGATGGGAAAGATGGAGAAAATGAATCACACCTTAAAGAAGATGGTGACAAACCTCCTGCAGGGAACAGATTTAAGCTGAGATAAAGTTTTTCCCATTGCGTTACTCCAGGTCGTAATAGGAGCCCAAAGGGAGCTTTGGTTGAGCCCCTTAAAAATCTCTTATGGGACACCCTTCCAGAGTCCCTCTCTGGCTATTCCACCTTTAGATCTAGTAAATGAATCAAGAATTAAGCAATATGTATAACAATTGGAGCATACATTAGTAATAATGCATCTGCTCTTTCCAGGGCCTCATAGCTCACAGACGAGCCTCTTCACCCTTTCTGCCCAGGAAATACATTCCTTACTAAAGTCCTGCAAAAACCAAGGATCAGACTAACAGCCAAAGAGTGGATGGGACTTCATAAGGTGCTGCTGACCACTCATTTCTCTGTCAAACTGGTTGGAATTAAGCCATGGTTACCCCACACACAGGTAAAGACAGCTCCTCCTCAACCCAATACCTAATACAAGCAGCCCACTTGGTCAGGTGAGCCAAGAGAAGATCTAAATTTCCTAACAAAGAAAAATCATATAGATGAGTAATACCCTTCTGTTAACATGAATTTCTTAATTAATTTTACAGTCATAAATACATTTTTTTTCTTTCCTAAAGCTATCGTTTTCACTGAATGGGCCAGATGGTGACTTCTCTCCAGAATTAAGAAATCTTATTGGGTCTATTGGAAACTACCATTGTTTTTTTCACCACAGGCTTTTTATGGTGCACATGAGCCATTAAACAGAACACTTGGAGTTTTTTTTATACTTAGGATGAGAGTTCTCTTTATTTCCCTTCAATAATTAGTGCTGCTCATCATGAGTTGCCTACCTTTGAGGAAACAAAGAAACATCTTTTTCATCTGGTCTGTAAACAAGTTAATGTCTCTCCCACTGTAGGATATGTCATATATGATGGCGTAGGATGGCTAACAGCAGTGCAAATACAGGTAATGGATTAAGCACCACTATGCATCAAAAGACACAATAGCAGCACACTCCAAACTGTCACCCATAATATAGAATGGTTTCCTCATCAACAATTTAACCAAACCTTCCAACTTACTGAGAATGTATGGCTAAGGTGGCAGAGTAACTCTCATCTACATGGTGGGCCTATCCTTCCCCAGGCGATTGGTTATGGGTCTGCAGCAGGCAAGGTTGACCTTACTCTAAAACTGGACTTGCAGATGCACCTGGGGTTGACCCTACCTACCAAGATGCATTCTGCCTCATTTAGACACTGTCCCTGACAGCTGGGAAGTGTGTAAAAGCCAGGCACCACAGAAATAGGCATCCTGGTGGATTTACACACTAGCCATATTTTCCCCCAGGAGTAACCAGAATTACAGGTGGAGGCCCTGACTAAGCAGATGGCTGCTTTCTTTAATAACACCTGCCAAGACATCACCCTTTTTACTGAAAACAAAAACAAAACCTTACAAATTAGGCAAGTTGCCTTACAAAACTATGACCTTAGGTATACTGTCTGCAGCCCAAAGCAACTCTTATACATTACTTAAGACATAGCATTCCCTCTAAGAACTGGAACGAGACGAGGATTCCCACTTTCGCTACTCCTATTTAGCACAGTACTGAAAGTCCTAGCCTGAGCAATTAGGCAAGAAAAGATAAATAAAAGGCATCCAGATTGGAAAAGAGAAGGTCAAATTGTCTCTCTCTGCAGAAAACATGATCTTATATATAGAAAAACTAAAGATTCCACTAAGAAACTCATAGAATTGAGAAATGAATTCAGTAAAGTTGTGAGATACAAAATCAACATACAAAAATCAGTAGCATTTCTAATACCAATAGTAAATTAGCTGAAAAATAAATTTAAAAATGCAATTTCATTTCCAATAGCTAAAGAAATATCCAGAAAGAAATTTAACCAAGGAGGTTAAAAATCTCTGCAAGGAAAACCATAAAAGTGCTAATACTAAAATGCTAATGTTATTTTATTATGAATTTCCAGTGAACTCAATTACCCCAAATAGTTTTTATACCAGTCATTTGCTTATACTCTGAATCATAATAAAATAATATTCAGTAGAATTCCTCTTCTATCAATATATGAATAGATATTTTTCTGACCAAGCCTCCTTTTGTGAACAGTTAGTAAAACAAGAACAATAGAAAGAGATGGGGAGAGTGTTTTGAGGTATCAGTAGCAATAAAAATTAGAGATATGAGTCCTTTGATTTTTTTAAAGGACTCAGCATAAACTTCATGATAGTAGGGGGTATAATGAACTGCTGCAGATTGACTCTATTCTGTTTTTAATATCTGAATGCATTTATTTATATAATCAATTTAACAGTTTTTCTAGGAAAAAAATTTAGTTACTGATTTTTTCCTTTAGGTGATGACATTTCTTATAATAAAATAAAAATGTGACTGTGACTATTTTTACTTCCATTCTAGTATTTCCATCTTGGCCATCTCCTTTCCCTATAAATTTTTCTGAAGCTCTCAGAATGATTTAACCTTGCCTTGAAAGTTTAGGATATATTACACATTCCTCTTTTGAACATCTGTAGTAATTCACTAATAGCATTAATCGGCGATATGGTTTGGCTCTGCGTCTCCACCCAAATCTCATCTTGAACTACACTCCCACAATTCCCATGTGTTGTGGGAGGGACGTGGTGGGAGACAATTTGAATCATGGGGGTGGTTTTCCCCACTGTTCTAGTGGTAATGTGTAAATCTCATGAGAACTGATGGGTTTATCAGGGATTTCCTCTTTCATATCTTCCTCATTTTTCTCTTGCCGCCACCATGTAAGAAGTGTCTTTCACCTCCCACCATGATTCTGAGCCCTTCCCAGCCATGTGAAACTGTAAGTCCAATTAAACCTCTTTTTCTTCCTAGTCTCAGGTATGTCTTTATCAGCAGTGTAAAAATGAATTAGTACAGTAAATTGGTACCAGTAGAGTGGCTTGTTGCTGAAAAGATACCTGAAAATGAGGAAGCAACTTTGGAACTGGGTAATAGGTAGAGGTTGGAACAGTATGGAGGGCTCAGAAGAAGACAGGAAAATGTGGGAAAGTTTGGAACTTCCTAGAGACTTATTGAATGGCTTTGACCAAAATGCTGATGATACGGAAAATGAAATCCAGGCTGAGTTGGTATCAGATGGAGGTGAGGAACTTGTTGGGAACTGGAGCAAAGATGACCCTTCTTAATGTTATAGCAAAGAGACTGGTGGCATTTTGCTCCTGCCCTAGAGTTTTGTGGAACTTTCAACTTGAGAGAGATGATTTAAGGTATCTGGTGGAAGAAATTTCTAAGAGCAAAGCATTCATGAATTAACTTGTGTGCTGTTAAAAGCATTCCATTTTATAAGGGAAGCAGAGCATAAAAGTTCAGAAAATTTGCAGGCTGACAATGTTATAGAAAAGAAACGCCTATTTTTTAAGGAGAAATTCAAACCAGCTGCAGAAATGTGTGTAAGTAATGAGGAGATGAATGTTAATGCCCAAGACAATGGGGAAAATGTCTCTAGCACATCAAAGGTCTTCATGGCAGCCCCTCCCATTACAGGCCCAGAAACCTAGGAGAAAATGGTTTTGTGGGCTGGGCCCAGGGTCCCTGTGCTGTGTGTAGCCTAGGGACTTTGTTTCCTGTGTCCCAGCCACTCCAGCCATGGCTGAAAGGGGCCAAATTGGAGCTTAGGCTGTGGCTTCAGAAGGTGCAAACCCCAAGCCTTGGCAGCTTCCATGTGGTGTTGAGCTTGTGAGTGCACAGAAGTCAGGAATTGGGGTGTATGAACCTCCACCTAGATTTCAGAACATGTATTGAAACTGCTGGATGCCCAGGCAGAAGTTTGCTGCAGAGGCAGGGAACTCAAGGAGAACCTCTGTTAGGGCAGTGCTGAAGGGAAATGTGGGGTTAGAGCCCACACACAAAGTCCCTACTAGGGCACCATCTAGTGGATCTGTGAGAAGAGGGCCACCATTCTCCAGAGCACGGAATAGTAGATCCACTGAAAACTTGGACTATGTGCCTGGAAAAGCTGCAGACACTCAACATCAGCTCATGAAAGCAACCGGGAGGGAGCCTATACCCTGCAAAGTCACAGGGGCAGAGCTGCCCAAGACCATGGGAACCCACTTCTTGCATAACTGTGACCTGGATGCAAGACCTGGAGTCAAAGGAGATCGTTTTGGAGCTTTTAAATTTGACCGCCCTGCTGGACTTTGGACTTGCATGGGCCATGTAACCACTTTCTTTTGGCCAATTTCTCCCGTTTGGAACAGCTGTATTTACCCAATACCTGCACCCCCATTGTATCTGGGAAGTAACTAGCTTGCTTTTGATTTTACTGGCTCATAGGAAGAAGGGACTTGTCTTGTCTCAGGTGAAACTTTGGACTGTGGACTTTTGGGTTAATGCTGAAATGAGTTTAGACTTAGGAGGACTGTTGGGTAGGCATGATTGTTTTTGAAATTTGAGGCTATGAGATTTGGAGGGGCCAGAAGTGGAAGTATGTGGTTTGGCCTTGTGTCCCCACCAAGGAACACAGTCTCATCTCGATTTGTACTCACATATTCCCATGTATTGTGGGAGGGACCCAATGGGAGTTCATTTGAATCATGAGGACAGTTTCCCCCGACATTGTTTTCATGGTAGTGAATAAGTCTCACAAGATCTGATGGCTTTATCAGGGTTTCTGCTTTTGCTTCTTCCTCATTTTTTTCTGGCTGGCTGCCACCATGTAAGAAGTGCCTTTTACCTCTCACCATGATTCTAAGGCCTCCTCAGCCATATGGAACTGTAAGATCAATTAAACCTCTTTTACTTCCCAGCTCAAGTATTTCTTTATTAGCAAAATGAAAATAGAGTTAATTCAATTTGCATATTCTCGTTACCTAGTTTTTGTTTTTTTGTATTTCTCTACTACTTACAATAATTAGACATGTGTGAAACTAGAAATCGAGACATCTTGTTTTTGTGTCTACAATTCCTAGAAAACTGTAAAATAAAACACATTTTATGCATACAATCAAAAAAGAGGTTTGATAAATGAATTTTTAAGGGTATTGACAAAATCTGTAATCCTATGTAACAGTTGCTGTAATGCATCCGAGTCCTCATTTATAACGTTAAATTATACTTCCTAGGCTATTCATTAAATGTGTGCACTTGCCACTAACTGGTCACTCTGTTCATTAGCAAATATTAAGCTAACAAGCTAAATATTTTTGTGGTATGACCATATAATTATTGTCATTTTTAGCATCATATAATCCCTTGGAACATCCAGCTTCCTATAAAAATATAACCTTATAAATATAATAGTATACAATTAATTACTTCATATTTAAGAATGTAAGATTTATCAAAATATAATACAGAAAATTTAAAGCAATTTTCAGTGTACACATTCTGCATGTAAGTGGTCGTATACTAATATCAGTATCAAATTAATCTAACTTGGTTCTAATGTGAAAATCTAGAAAAATTTTATCCTGCCCACCACCAATATCTCTGAAGATTTGATTGTTGTTGTTGTTGTTCTGGAGTTGCACTCTTTTGTTAACATAGAAATGACAGAAAATGCTCTGCCAGATGGGCCGTAAATACCTTCATGTCCTTCTCAGGTAAAAATAAATCTACAATTTTGCTTTTTTAGCTTTTAATTACCTCTGGATATAGCAGACTCCAATATTTCTATTTTTTTGTAAAAATATAAAATGAAAAAAGAGAAAAACCATTTACAGTGCTCTTTCAGGATCAGAATTTTTAAAAATATAGCTAGTAAATCAATTACTGGAGTTAACATTTTAGAGATAAGGGTAACAAATTACATATTAGGCATTATATATTTTTGTAATATTTTATAGGCATTATTTCTTATAAGTTAGTTAAAAGATAAAACCTGCTATAAAACTGTCACAAAGCCATTATTCTCTTTTTAGACAATGTTACTTCTTTCTTCTTATATATATATATATGTTTAATATACATATAATTTTAAAGCATAAATATTTGAAAACTCTTCAATATGGTGACATTCTGAAAAATTACCTAGCAACATCATAATAACCTCAGTACATACTCTTAGTGCATTTCAACAGGCAACTTTCTTTAAAAATATTTTATTTTGAAAGTTCAAAAATACTTTCATCTGTGCAATTCATTAAAATTAACTTGCACCTGTGTTGACTATATGCATCATTAATACACTATTTAAATATTATTTCATTCAAGAAATGCACATGAATGAAGAATATGGAAAGCATATTCAGCACTTCTGTAACAGTCGGTAAGTCCTTAAACTATGTTGCACATACATATGATTATTTCCTTTATTCTAAACACATTTTTGTCAGTTATGCAACTATTACACTGGAAATAGCACATCTTATTTATGAAATTTACTTCTGCTTTCATTCTTTTTCTGTCTTTTGTTCATGTATATATTTTTTCAAAGTGCACTTAAATATATAGGAACTATATATTTATATAGTTTTGTTTTGTTAAAAATACTTATTGTCAAACTTTCCTAATATTAACCACACATCAAAAATTTTAAACTTCCTAGCAAATGAAGCTGCAATGTGACAAAAAGTGGTTAGAGAACACAAACATAAACAACTTGAAGCTTTGTATTTTCAGTTCCTAAGTCTTACAAGTCTTATATCCTTATTGAATTTTGTGTAGGAGGTCTGGGTCTTGGTGGTGAGATACCAGGTGTGTAGACTCCCAGTCAAGAGGCAAAACCAACTCACTGAAGAAGTAAATTAGGCCACATCTGTGACTGAAATTGGAATAGCAGAATTTCATCCCTTGTCAGTAGGATCCAATAAGAGTACAAACATGAAAGTAGAAAATATTATACAGAGATCAAAAGCAACGTATCAAGCAATATTTCTGAAATTTAAACAGACCATCACCAGTGTTTTATCTTTCAATGTTCGAATAGTTATGCATTATATGCATTGTTTAATCATGTATTCATTTTATAACATTTCATTTTTTCCTCAGTATCAACAACCCGCCCATAATGTTATATGCCACCTCAGCCTTTTAATTAAAAAAAAAAATCTGTCTCATACATCACAAATTTTATTTTGTACATGCTTCTTCAATCATTCAAAGAAAACAAAGTTTCAGCATTATAAATGTTAAGAATTAAAATAATTAATTAAATCTCAAAAGTTTAAGACATATTACCCCTTACTATGCCCCAATATTTCACTAGATAAAAGGTTTCAAAATTATCCTGATAGTTAACTTAAAACTTCTACTTGCTCTTTTACACCTCATGAGTACTAACATTTTCCAAATATTTTCAGTATTTATACAACTGAGAACATGTAGCTGGTTATCATGTTTAATAGTATATAATAATTTTGCACATACTATTCCGATTTTATCACTATTTTCTTTTCTAATCTTGCAGTTAGAAACTTCGTTGGAAGAAAAAATAATATTTTTTATGTACTAAATATTTCTTAAGTACTTTTTATTTGCTACTGTTTAAATATTAAAGAATGGCCCTTTGAAGAATATATCACCTCACAGTTTATATATAAAATCAAGTAAAATAAATGTATTTTCCTTTTAGCTTAGGGACTTAGGGTCCCAATTTATCTTACTTTCACACCTTACAGCATTGGCTAAGATCTCCAATACACTGTTGAATAGAAGTGATGCTTAATGGACATCATTGTCATACTCTGTACTGCATAGACTTTTTATTTAATTTTATACGTTTTTTTTAAATTTTGTCATTGACAAGACAAAATTGTGTATTTTTATGTTGTACAATATTATGTTTGGATATATACATGCATTGTTGAATGCCTAAATCAAGATCAAGCTATTTTAACAATGCAAGAATCATATGATTATTTGTGTGTGTGTGTGTGTGTGTGTGTGTGTGTGTGATAAGAACACATAAAATCTTTCCTTTTACAATTATTTTTTGAAACTGGTCTTTTCTGTGGCCCAGGCTGTGGTGCAGTGATGTAATTATAGCTCTCTGCAGCCTCAAACTACTAGACTCAAGCAATCCTCTTGCCTTAGCCTCTCATGTAGCTGGGACTACAAGCATGTGCCACCATGCCCAGCTACTGGTCTCGCTATGTTGACCAAGCTGATCTTGATCTTCTGTCCTTAAGCTGTCCTCTTGCATCAGCCTTCTAAGTAGCTGCAATTACAGGCATAAACTATTGCACCGAGCATCATTTCTTAAGCACAAAATATATTATTAACTGTAGGCAGCATGATGTACAACAAATCTCATGAATTTATTCCTCCTCTTTGAAATGTTCTGTCCTTTCACCAATGTCTCGCAATTCCACCATCCCCCCAGCCTATGGTAACCACCACTTTACAATGTTTCTGGGCATTTGACATTTTTAGATTCCACATGTAAGTGAGATGATGTGATATTTAGCTTTCTGTGCCTGGCATATTTCATTTAACATGATGTTGTTCAGATTCATCCCTATTAATGCAGATGACAGGTTTATTCTTTTTATCTTTATAATAATATTCCACATTTTGCCTTGTGTATATATACCAAATTCTCTTTACTAATTTATTTTCGATAGACACTTACGTTGATTTTATATCTTGGAGACTGTGAATAATGTTACAATGACTATGGAGTGCAGGCATCTATTTGATATGCTCATTTTGTATCCTTTTGGATATATACCCAGTAGTAGGATGGACAGATCATATGGTAGTTCTATTTTTAAATTTTTCAGAACCTCCATATTGTTTTCCACAATAGTTATACTAACTTATATTCCCACAAACAGTGCATAAGGGTTTCCTTTCCTCCACATCATTGCCAACACTTGTTATCATTCATGTTTTTAATAGTGGCCATTCCAACAGGTATGATGTGACATCTCATTGTGATTTGCATTTGCATTTCATCGATGATTAATGATATTGAGCATTTAAAAATATGTGATGGCCATTCGTATGTCTTCTTTTGAGAAATCTATAGTCAGATGCTTTGTCAATTTTTAAGTGAGTTGTTTTCTTATTGTTTAGCTGTTTGATTTTCTTAGTATTTTGGATATGAACCCCTTTTCAGTTGTGTGCTTTACAAATAATTTCTCTGATTTTTCCTCTTTAATTTCTGTTACCAGTGTTTTATATTTTACCGTAGAGATTTTTTTTTTACTTCTTTGGTTGAATTTATTTTTAGATATTTTATTGTTGTGCCTATTTTAAGTAGGATTTAATTATTCATTTTTTTTCAGATACTTTTCTCTTGATGTTCCAAATACTACTGATTTGTGTATGTTGATTTTACAACCTACTAAGGTATTAAATTCATTTATCAGTTTTCTCAGGGTTTTTGAGGTGTTTTTGGCTGAAATATTTAGGCTTTTTAAAGTATAAGACTATGTCACCTTCAAACAGGGACAGTTTGTCTTCTTTCTTTCCAATTTGAATGCCTTTTATGTATCTATCTTGGCTATTGGTTTGGATATGGCTTTGCTTTCTGGGGTATATACCCTGGCTCTTTGTCTCACATGAGAAAGATTTCTGAAAACAGACACAGGAGGAGTGGGTTTAGGAGTAGAAACTTCTTTTTTTTCAATGTAAGTGTCATTTTTTAAAAATTATACGTTAAGTTCTGGGGTACATGTGCAGAACTTGCAGGATTATTGCATAGGTATTCATATGTCATGGTGGCTTGCTGAATCCATCCCCCAGTCAACCTACATCATGCATTTCTCCCAGTGTTATCCCTCCCCAACATCCCCAGCCCCACTATCACTCCCCTAGTGGCCCTGCCTTCCAACAGACCCTAGTATGTAATGTTTCCTTCCCTGTTTCCATGTGTTCTCATTGTTCAACACCTACCTATGAGTGAGAATACATGGTGTTTGGTTTTCTGTTCTTGTGTCAATTTGATGAGAATGATGGTTTCCAGATTCATCCATGTCCCTGCAAAGGACATGAACTTATCTTTTTTTATGGCTGCATAGTATTCCATGGTGTATATGTGCCACATTTTCCTTATCCAGTCTGTCACTGATGGTCATTTGGGTTGGTTTCAAGTTTTGCTATTGTAAACAGTGCTGCAATGAACATACATGTGCTTATGTCTTTATAATAGAATGACTTATAATCCTTTGGGTATATGCCCAGTAATGGGATTGCTGGGTCAAATTGGATAGGTGAGGACTTTATAACTAAAACACCAAAAGCAATAGCAACAAAAGCCAAAATAGACAAATGGTATCTAATTAAACTTAAGAGCTTCTGCAAAGCAAAAGACACAATCATTAGAGTGAACTGGCAACCAACAGAATTGGAAAAAGTTTTTGCAAGCTACCCATCTGACAAAGGGCTAATATCAATAACCTACAAAGAACTTAAACAAATTTACAAGAAAAAAAGAAACAACCCCATCAAAAAGTGGGTGAAAGATATGAACAGATACTTTTCAAAAGAAGACATTTATGCAGCCAACAAATATATGAAAAAATGCTCATCATCACTGATCATTAGATAAATGCAAATCAAAACCACATTGAGATACTATCTTACACCAGTTAGAATGGCGATCATTAAAATAGCTGGAGACATCAGATACTGGAGAGGATGTAGAGAAATAAGAACACTTTTAAACTGTTGCTGGGAATGTAAATTAGTTCAACCATTGTGGAAGACAGTGTGGCGATTCCTCAAGGATCTAGAAATAGGAGTAGAACTTTAATAGACAAAGAAGAAGAGAGAGAGAGAAGGCTTTCTGATGCTAAGAAAGCAGATCATCCCAGAGAGGGTCTCCAGTTTTGGGGTGGAATGCAATCAATTATGTACAGAGGCCTGAGGAAGCGGTGACTAATTTCCACAGGGCCCAGAGTATTGGTTTGACGAAGTATGCCGTTTACATAGCCTGTGAAAAGACTAGCCCTCCCCACCTAGTCTTTTATGATCCCTGTTATAATTTCTTATTATAAAAATCTAAAAGTGGATGATTCATTTTTAGATGAAATACTAAGTAAAATTTATTCAACTTTTCTTTACTTTTCTATATGATGGTCATGAACCACATGTGGATATTTAGATTGAGATTAACTTTTTATTACACAGGATAGCACATATATAGAACATTTTCATCATCACAAAAATTGCTGTGGGAGAGCATCTGAGTTTATATTACTTATACTGGAAGTTGTATGTTTAAATTTATGGCCTTAAATCCCATTACTCAAAATATTAGTAGTCTACTCTTTCCATATATTGAGAGCGTTTTAGATTAAGTATGTATTTATAAATATTAGAAAAGCCAACATAACAAATAAAAACACTCCTGAGAATTTTTCTTCTGAAAAATTTCTATTCAAAAAATGTCTTCAAAACATATGAACTGATTTTATTAACTTTTTTCTTTTTTAATTTTCAAAAAGAATATATTTCTTTAGTATAGGTATACATAAATACTGTCTAGAAATTTTATACTGTTGGAAAGATTTCAGTAATTACCATTTGAGAAGCAAGATGTATACCTAAATAGAGAAAATATCTTTATTTAAATGTATTTGCAATAATTAATGAATTATGTTGAATAATTTACTGAGAGTAATTTTGTAGCTATTATAAAAATATAGAGAAGTTATATGAGACTGAAACCATACCTATTTGAAAGTTATTCACTACAAATTTTTATTTAAATATCTGTTGATTACAGTATACTATGTCCTTTTTATTTCCTCTATATTCTCTTGATAGAAGATTCATTATTCATTTACTCACTTTTAAACAAAGTGTATTAAAATCCACTGAGAAAGCATTGCAAGGGATATAAATATTAAATCACAGATATTCAGATATAGAACTATTTCTGCAATTTCCTATAATCATGTATTCACGTTAAAGTATATAAACACACACACATGCACACTTTGGGAAAAGATAAACAAGGCAAGTAAAAGGCAAATGATTAAAGGATTGTGAGGCAAGACAATACTGTAAATCTATGAAAGTATTAAGTAGTACATTTTGTAAATTCAAAGGAAGATTTTTTTGGTAAATAAATGTCAGCTGGAACAGCATTAAATATACTTCTATAACATTAGTAAGATAAAAATAGGCTCGATTTGTGTTTAATTAAATTTTGTAAATTAAAGAGGTAAGTGCTATTAATTTGATATATTTATTTTTGGTATATTTCTAGAAGCACAGGAAAGAATTCCTGATCTTTTCTAACACTATTCTTCACCTCTTGTCACTTAGTGGTTTAAGACAGAAACTCGAAAGTTACTTTACATTCTTTCTTATCACTCATTCTTAATAATACATTAATCCTTAAGTCTTATTGCATCAAAGTTCTAAATCTCTTTGAAATCTGTCTAGTATCCTTCATCCTCACTGCTTTTATTTTATTTCATGCCATGCTTATTTCTTGACTGACTTACTACCAACTTATTTTTGCTGAATACCCAGACTTCTTAACAAGTTCATTACCTCTGGTGTTTCTTACACTTGAATGCATTGGTTAACAGATTTTGTAATGTCCACTCTGCTCTACCATAGATATGAAGTTGTGATTGCATTAACAAATTGCTGAGAACCAGTAGGATTTCCCCAGCAAATGTATTTAGCTTTAACCAATTTTCCATTTAGACAAAAAAGTACATCTCACTGACAACACTCATTTGATTTTACATAAACTTGCCCTTTGAGGCTAAAGCAAATATGACTGATTTTCAGTGTGAAAATAAAATACAGAAACTGTTCTTAGAGTTATTTCTAAACAGAACTAACGTCAGAATCATAGGAATCATCAGAATCATCTATTTTCAAAAAATCGGACACATCAAATGAATTTTCGGCCTACAACTGTTCAAGAACAATGTTAATCCTATATTTTCTAGTAGTTGACATTTTTAGTGATCGTGAATTACCATATTTTGTAAATGAAAATACTACTACTAAAAACAGGATGCTATAAATAGAATGATGCCCTTTTTTTCCGGAGCCAATATACTAATGAAATGCAAAAATAATAATAAAAGTAAGATGTTTCATGGAAAGTTATCTCAGGATAAATGCTGCAGCTGTAAGCACTGCTGGTGAGTATTCTTGGGGCAAAAGGCAAATGGGTTAAAGAATAATAAAAGGTTGACAACAACAATGCTTTCCAGAAAGCAGTCTAGGCACGGCTTTACATAACTGAGCCACTCCAATTTGGGACATGTACTAAGGAGTGACAAGACTGGTTAGACACAAACTATCTCAGCTCACAGAAGGTATTTTGTGGGTTCTTTCATTTTTTTTTTTATACTGAACTAAACATTTGGCTCCTTCAGGAATAATGAACTATCTTATTCTGTGGTGCAAAGGCATATTATCAATTCTGATTATTTCTTAGATAATACATTATTTTAACAAATGAGACACACGTTTGGTTCTAGAATACAGTCCTTGACTAGAGTTGGAACTATTTTAAATCTTATATGATCAGCTCTCCATATCTGCAGCAGATTGGTTTAAGGACAGCTGCAGATGCTAAAATCTATACATACACATTTCATATATAAAATGTCTTACTACAGTTGTCCATGAAGGAAGCCACACCTATTTACAGTTCAAATGTTAAGCTATAGATTTCTCTCCATGTACTGCTTTATCTGCATTTCATTGTGATATGTCTGTTTTTATCTTCATTCAACTCGAAATATACTTTACAGATTTCATTTGCCATTTACTTTTGAACATGACTTACTTGAATTGTATTTTTCATTTCCTAATGTCTGGAACTTTTCACCAGTGGTTTTTTTCACTTCTGTATTAATTCCATCATAGAGTACACACACTGCAATTTTTTTATTATTTTTAAACTCATGACGTGTTTTACGGTTCACTTTATGGCCTATATTATTCTACGTGTAGTTAAAGAGGATCTGTAGTCTACATTTGCTGATATAATGTTGTATAAATGTTAAATAGAAAATATTGGCAAATAATGTTTTTAAAATACCTATATTATTATTAATTTCCTATAAACATGTTCTATCAATTGGTGAGGAAAATGTTGTGAATTACACAAATGTAATTGTGGATTTTTCTATTTCTTCTTTTAATTTTGCAGGTTTGCATTTTTGTCTGTTATTCACGTATGTTGAAAGTGTCATTACATACCAACACGTTTAAAACAGTTAATACTTTTGATGAATTGCTTTATTTATTAAGTTAAAATGTACATTATCAATTATAAAATGTTCCCTTTTATACCTGTCATGTTTGTTGCTCTGAATTTGGTTTGCATACTATTAATACAGCCTTGTTGCTTTTAAAATTTTTGTGCTGAAATGATTCATCTTTTTTATTCTTTACTTTTAACTTATATCTCTATATTTAGTTTTTACCTTTTAGGTAGTATAAAGTTGGGGCAGGTTTGTTTCTAATTGATAATCTCAACATATTTTTGGAGTCCCAGACCATTTACATTTAGTATGCTTGGTTTCAACCATTTATGCAGTAAATTTTTATTATTTGTTCCATTTGTTGTTTTTTATTTTCTATTTCTCTGTCTTCTTTTAGAATTATTATTTGTCTTTATAATTCTTTAGTTTTATTATTTGTTTTTAATAGTTGCTGTCAGGTTTTGTATATGCATCATTAACTTTTCATATTTTAAAGTAATATTGCATTGCCTTACAGGCTTATACTTTCTTTTCTCCCTCCATGTCCTTTATATCACTACTGTCATACCTATTTTATAAATTCAACAGAAAATTGTTATTTTTGCTTTAAGCAGTCCAAATTTATGAGGAAAAGTAAATATTTTATGTTCAACCACATATTTGCTATTTTAGTCCTCTTCATCTGTATGTATCCAAGTGCTCATATAAATTATATGATTTTTATCTAATAACTTTTATCATTTCTTGTATTAAAACTCCTACAAAAATGGTTTTAGCTTTTATCTACATCTGAATATATATATATATTTATCTATATATAAATATATATACATGTACATTTTATTTTTGAAGACTTTATCTCATTATCGATTGTAACTAGACTTTTTTATTTAGTAAGATTCTATTGAATTCTGACAGTTTCTGATGCGATATATGTGCTCTTATTTTTCTCCTATATATAATTTGTATTTGCTTTTTGGGGTTGTTTTAAAAGTATTTCCTTTTGTGATTTAAGAAATTACTTCCTTGTGAAGTTTCTTTATTTTCAATTTTTGGTGCTTATCAAGCTTGGCATTGTTTTATAGATTTATATTTTCCAATAAATGTGTAAAATTTTGTCCGTAATTTTTCAAATATTTTTCTGCCCTGTAAATTTCCCCTTAAAACGATATTTAACATATGTTTGTCTACTTGGTCTAGATTCACAGGTTAACATATATTCATTTGGTTCATTATTTTTCTCTGGGTTTTAGTTTGGATTGATTATATTGCCACTGTCTTCAAACTCATTTTTTTCCCTTGTGCATTGTCTAACATTACCATTAAGTCTGTTTACCAAAATTTTATTTTCATATATGTGTTTATTTTCTTTCAGCAATTCCAGTTGTTTCTCTTCTTTGACTGCTCATCTTTTTTCTTTGTTTTATTTAGTTTTTTTAAAATATATTGAGCACATTTATAATATATACTTCAAATTTCCTGCCTGCTTTTTTCCACCATGTTTGATATTTTAGGGTCTATTTCTATTAACAGATTCTTCTGCTTATAATCAAATATACCTGCTCCTTCACATGTCTAGTAATTTTCGTATGTCAAGTATGATTTTTTCATTGTCAAATGCTAGATGTGCTCACTTTATTTAAGTATTGTTAGAGATTTAATATCTGCCATGGAGTTAGTTATTTGCAAACAACTCAGTAACTTGATCCTTTCAAAGCTTATATTTATACGTTGCTTTATTTTCTATTGCTGTATAACAAACTTCTCTGAAATGTAGTGGCCTGCTCTGCCTATGGAGTAGCCATTCATGTATCCCTTTACCATCCTAGTAAACTTGCTTTCACTTGAAAAATTAAATTTAGTGTTATAAAATTACTGTTGTATTATGCTAATTGCTTCTGTTGGCTAGAAATTCAGAAATGATTCACTTCTGCAATTATTATTTGAAGTTACTCATACAAACTTTGCAGATGCTGCTTAGGGTTGCATTCTTTTGAGAAGTTTTTTTAGTTGGACATCCCAGGTACATCATTCATATGGCTGGCATTCTGTGGGAGAATCAGCTGAGATTGATATTTGAGGTGTCTAGATGTGGCTTCTTCAGTATGCTGGTCCCAAAGTAGTCAGAATTCTTATATGATGTCTAGGTTTGCTCCAGAATCGACATGCCAAGGGAACAAGGTGTTTTTTCATCATGTCTGCTACATTTTTGTTGTAAGTAAGTTACTAAAGCTACATTATATTGATTACAGAAAAGCTTTTAAGGTGGGCATAGTCCCCATCTTCAAATGGGAAAACAATGTCAAAGAATTTGCAGGTTTTTAAAAAGCTATCACACATTTTAATAAGGTAGGCATTTTTCTAGAAAAAATTTAGTCTTACTAGTTAGACATAAGTCTTCAGATGTCTCTACAGAATTCTGCAAGTGTTCAATCTGATCTCCTTACTCTGGTCACATAGAAATCAAATGTCTCCAATCTTTGTGTAAACTCTGAGGATTGTTCATTGTATAGTTGCCTGGCAATTGTCTGAGCTCATGGAATTTTACCCTATGCATGTAGAGACTAGTATTTAGAAAAACAGAAAATACTCTATAGAAGTTTCTGAATCTCTTACCTTTCATAATCTCTTCTCTGGTATTTTTCATCAGGAGTTTCAGTTACTTTGGTTTCTCCAAATCCCTGTTATCAGTCTCCTCAACTCAACAAGAGGACCATTTTCTGCCTGTGTTCCTCCTCCCTGCATTGCAGTACAGAATGTTTTTCAAGCTGAAAGCTGGGGAGATGATAGGGCTTACCTTGTTTGTTTTTCTTTTCTCAAAAGTTACATCCTGTGCTGCCTGTTGTCAAACAACTGAATATTTTTACCATATATTTTGTCCAGTATTCTGGTTTTTAATATAATGAGAGAACAAGTTTCAAATCTTATTTTTGATAAATATACTAAATAATTACAGTTTCATTAAGTTCTTAAGTAACTCAGTTTTTTTGAATAAATAATTTTACTCCATGTTTTTTAGTTTACGTAATTATTCTAAAGTTGCCTAATGGGCTGGAATAAGATTGTCAATTGTATTCACTAATCATCCTTTCTGTTTACATAAAGTCGGCAGTAATGCCACCTCTTTTACCTCCAATTCTCATATGTTGAGTCATATTTCTATTTTTCTTGGTTAAAAAGTGTTGTTACTTTTTTTCATGATCAAAGGTCTTTTTCCATCTTTTCAAATAATCAGTTTTTTATTTCAGCAAGTTTTCTCTTCTTTTCTAGTATCTATTTTAGTAATTTCTGAGCTAATCTTTAATATTTTCATTGTTATTTTTACCTTAAGTCCAGTTTTCTCTTCTCATTCCATTGAGATTTTATGGAAGTTTCTGTTACCAGGATCTTTCTCCTTTACTGACACAGACATTTACAGCTATTGTGTGTGTGTGTGTGTGTGTGTGTGTGTGTGTGTGTGTGTTTTCTCTAAGCATGCTTTAGCTACATCTTACTAATTTTTGTATCTTGTGTCTTCATTTTTATTCATTTGAAGTTATTTTTTATTCTTTTTTTTATTTTTTCTTAACCATAGGTTATTTAAGAGGATGTTGTTTACCACATTTGTGATCTTCTCAATTTTTTTATATTTCCTATTTCTAATTTCTTTCCATTGTAGTCAGAGCACACTATGGATTATTTCTACCCATTGAAATGTACTTAGGTTGCTCCTTTTTTTAATGGCTTAACATGTAGTATATAACATATAGTATATCCTGGAACATGTTCATGAGCATGTGAGAAGAATGTATATTCTTTTGTTGTTGTGTGGAGTTTCCCTAAATGTCTGTTAAATTCATACTGTTGGCTCACAGTGTGGTTTGGGCCTCCTGTTTAATACTTGATCTTCTGTCTAGTTCTTATATGCATTATTGAAAGTGGGCTATTAATGTCTCTGATGCTTTTGATTGAATTGTCTATTTCTCCCTTCATTTTGTCAATTTTTGATCATGTATTTTTATGTTCTGTTGAGAGGTGCATATGTGTTTATAATTTTACCTTCCTGATGGGTTGACTATTTTATAATTACAAAGTGTTCTTCTTCATTACTAAAAACTGTTTTTTGTTGTTTCACATCTATTTTGTATAACGTTACCCATTCAGCTTTCTTGTGATTGTGATTTGTGTGATATATATTTCCACTTTTTAATTCCTTTATTTTTTATTTTTGTATCTTTAAATCTAATGTGTGTCTCTGTAGACAATGTAGAGTGAATCATATTGTTTTACCAAATCTGACAATCTGTGACTTTTGATTGATTTGAACAATTCACATGTGATGGAATTATTGATAAAGTTCGATTTATGTTTGTCATTTCACTTCTTTTTTTCTCTCTCTCACGTCCATTATATATTTTTTAATGTAGCATTTTAATGTATTTTCACTATATTTTGATTTTTATTGATTACTATAGGGTTTACCCTCTGCATCTTAAGTTTTGAAACTATTGTTATAAATGTTGCATTTTTAACATTTCAAACCCATAATATATTGTTATAATTATTACTGCCCATGTGAAGTCATTACCTTAGCCTGATAGAGCTTTTCTTTCACATATTTATGTTGCTTTGGCATATATATTACACTTATATTACATTTCTATATGTTATAGGCCCACATTAAATTATGTACATATTATTTGATACAAGGGATGTTTAAAACATTTATTAGAAATATATAAATATGAATGTATACTGTCTTATGTTTAACAATCACCTTTATTGTTGCTTTTTTCATGTAGATTGAAATTATAGGCTGGGGTCATTTGTTTTGATGTTGAAAAATTTCTTTCTCTATTTCTGTTAAGGTAGATTTGTTAACAACAATTGTTTTTAGTTTTTATCTATTTTGAAAATCTTTATTTTATTTTCATATTTGAAAATTAGCTTTGTTGGAAATGTAATTCTTGGCTGACAGTTTTTTATTTCCTTTGAGCATTTCAAATAAGTTATTTAACTACCTTCTATTTTACATGGTTTCTGCTGGCATGTCAGCTACTAATCTTTTGGGAGTTCTCTTGCAATTGATGAGTAATTTTCCTCTGGTTGTTTTCTAGATTTTCTCCTTGCCTTTTACTTTAAGCATATATTTACCAGAAAGCGTTTGTGGATTTCACTGTGTTTATCTTACTTGAAGTTTGTTAGATTTTCTGAATGTGTAGGCTATTTGGAAATTTTTGATCTATTTGGAAATTTTTCTGCCATTATATCCTCAAGTACTTTTTCTGTTTTTTGTTTTTGTTTTTTTTCTTACTCTCTACTACTCAAATTGCATCTATGTTGATGCTCACACAATTTCTCTAAGATGGCTTCATTTTTTTCTCACTCATTTTTATAAGTTCCATTCTTCATTTTAAATAATGCCTATTTATATTTAAGTTTGCTAATTATTGCTTCTTCCAGTTCAAATCCACTGTTGAACTCTTCTAGAGAACTTTTTGTTTCAGTAATTTAATTCTTAACTTCGAAATTTTCATTTGGTTCTTTTTTTAAAATGTCTATCTCTTAATAAATATTCATTGTTAACATAACATCATCATATCTTTATTTTCTTTTTAAATTTTCACTTTCAAATTCAGTTAACATAATTATGATTGCCATTTTTAATTATTTCTGTGTTAAATATGATGTTTAGTTATCCTCACAGGAAGTTTGTGTTGCTTACTTTATTACATTGTATGGGTCCTAATTTTCTATTACCTTGCATTTCTTGTAATTTTTTTATTGGAAACATGACATTTTACATAACATAACTGCGTAAGTTCTAGATAATGGTTAATAATCCAGGGCTTGTTATTGTTATTTTGTTTTTTACTTTTTAATAACTGTCCACATTATTTTAGTGAAGTTTATTTTCCAACGTTTTTAAGTCTCTGATATTTCTTCTCTGGAAGGCACAGTTTGGGGTTACTAAGATGACAGTAGTATTGCTAGTGTTCTTTTCTTATCCTGACCATAGGCAGATGTTAAAATCTTGTAATTGCCAACTGATTTCTCTATTGTTTTTAACTGTGTCCTCGGCATGTCTACAAATTAATATAAGCAAACAGTGGCTTATTACCAAAAAAAGGGGTTTTAATTGTATTAGTCTGTTTTCACACCTATAAAGACATAGCCAAGACTCAGATAAAGACATGGCCAAGATAAAGGTAATAAAGACATAGCCAAGACTGGGAAGAAAAGGATGTGGAGCTGTCCAAGATTGTGGGAGCCCACTCGTTGCATCAGCATGACCTGGGTGTCAGACATGAAGTTGAAGGAGATTATTTTGAAGCTTTAAGATGTAGTGGCTGCCCCACTGGATTTCAGACTTGAATGGAGCCTGTAGCCCCTTTGTTTTGGCCAATTTGTCCCATTTGCAATTGGAACATTTATCTAATACATGTATTCCCATTGTATCTTGGAAGTAAGGAACTTACTTTTGATTTTACAGGCTCATAGAAGAAAAGAACTTGCCTTGTCTCAGATAAGACTTTAAACTGTGGACTTTTGAGTTAATGCTGAAATGAGTTAAGAGTTTGGGGAAGTGTTGAGAAGGCATGATTGGTTTTGAAATGTGAGTATTTTAGATTTGGGAGGGACCCAAGGCAGAATGATGTGGTTTGGCTTTGTGTCCCCATCCATATCTCATCTAGAATTGTAATCCCCACATGTCAAGGTAGAGAGGTGATTGGATCATGGGGGCAGTTTCCTGCATGCTGGTTCTAGTGGTAATTAGTGAGTCCTCTTGAAATCTGATGGTTTTATAAGGCAATTTTCCTTCCTTTTGCTCATTTCTCTCACCTGCTGCCTTGTAAAGAAGGTGCTTGCTTTCCATTCACTTTTTGTTATGATTGTAAGTTTCCTGAGGCCTCCCCAGCCGTGTGGAACTGTGAGTCAATTAAACCTCTTTTCTTTATAAATTAGCCAGACTTGGGTACTTCTTTATAGCAGTGCAGAAAACAAGTCTATAATTTCATTTGTGTATAAAAATGCCTCTTTGCATGTTCAAATCAGCTCTTCCATGCAAGTTTGTGTTTCCAAATCTGATAATGTCATAAAAGTATAAATATGCCTAGCAGAATTGCTCTTATTGAAGTGGCAGTGAAAAAAAATAAAGGTCTTAAAAAAGTTTCTGCTGCTATGTATTCCAGTTACAAGTAGATAAGACCTGTTGTGAAATGTATAAAAGTTGTTTCAAGAATGTGTGAACTATAATACAAGTAGATTGTTTTCATCTAACCGGTATACAACAGAAAAATTTAAATGACTTCTACTTTGAATTTGGTTTGGGCTTCCTTTCTTAGCTTACAAAGAGAGGCAATTGCCCCTAATAAAAACATTTGAAGTTATATATTTCTATTTAAGTAGTATTTTAATTGATTTCCACAAATTTTATATTGTTATAACTATATTGTCCAGTGTTATCATTACAAAATCATTTTAAAATTACCTTGTAATTTGGCTGAGCATGGTGGCTCATGCCTGTAATCCCAGCACTTTGGGAGGCTGAGGCAGGTGGATCACAAGGTCAAGAGTTCGAGGCCAGCCTGGCCAACATGCTGAAACCCCGTCTCTACTAAAGATACAAAAAATTAGCAGCGCATGGTAGCATGCACTTGTAGTTCCAGCTTCTCTGGAGACTGAGACAGGAGAATCACTTGAACCTGGGATGTGGAAGTTGCAGTAAGCTGACATCACACCATTGAACTCCAGCATGGGTGACAGAGTGAGACTCTGTGTCAAAAAAAAAGGAAGAAGAAGAAAAAGAAAAATTACCTTTTAATTTATTTTTTCCTTATTTATTATAGTGATGCGATCTTGCTATGGTAGCAGAGCTGGTCTCAAACTCCTGGGATCAATTCATCCTCGTACCTCAGCCTCCCAAAGTACTGTGATTACAGGCATGAATGTCGCCATGCCTGGCCTCTGGTTTTTATTTTTAAAATTATGATTATTTTAAAATATACCTTTTCAAAATGAAGAAGTTTAAAATTTTAGTTCCTTAATCAAATTAGTCATATGTCAGTGCTCAGTAGCTACAGGTGCTAATAATGGCTGTGGTGTTAGACACCTGAAGTCTGAAGGATCCTCTTTACAGAATATAGGGTAAAGCTAGGTAAATAATATCTCAAGTTATGATTTCAGATAGTTTGTCTATCAATCAGTTTCAATAAGTGTTTAAACCATGTGAACTTTACTAGGCAGATCTAAACCCTCAGGCAATCTATATTTTTCTTTTTGCATTACTAGTGCTCAGATATATTTCAAAAATATTATTTACATTATATAAATAAATTTACCTTTACAGTACAGGGAAAAGTCAAGATAAACACTTGTACACTGCTAGCTTCAATGGCTTCTGATGTAGATTATAGAACTGAGGGGGCAAAATGTGCTTGCTAAATATTTTATACTGAATTTAAAATTCAATAAACTAGTATTATTGACATTACCAGTGGTATGGCTAAACAGGATTAAATCAGAATTTTCTATGGAATCTTATTCTAATTTCAGCAAAATAGATTAAAAATTTAAAAATGGTGGGGCATGTTATTTGATAATAGATGTTTAACTCCAATTTTAGAATTCCAAATTTTTGTAATCCATGATTTACTCATTTTTTTCTGATATCTGCAATAAATTTTCATCCCATTCCAGTGTTGAAAAACCATAAATATAATAACATTTCTTACACTTGATATCAAAAATATATAAGGGAACTAAATTTGTAATCACCCAGTCACCCTATTGGCTTAAATCATAAAGCATTATATAATGCAGTACATATTTATGTACATATTTTTCTCAGTGATAAAAAACACGTACCTTAAGAGGATATAATTAATAGACCATTATCGTTGAAGCTCCCTTCCATAAAACATAAAGTAGCTAATACAAAATAGCTACACTAATGTATCTACCACTGCAAATAAGTGTTATAAAAATTAAGAATGTCATGCTCCTTTGGAAAACATCTTGACTGTAAAAAAGCTCATAACATCTCAACATATGTAAAATGCATCATGTAAAATATATCAATACATCATAGTTCTGATACGAAATATTAGGATAGACAACATTTTATTGGAAGCAGAACTCTTATATTCATGCATTTTGGAATAAGGTCTGTTTATCCTTGAATCAAAGGATTTAAATAGACATGGTAAGTCATAAACTGGCACATACCAGAAAAAATATCATTTGAAATGGGTGTATTATTGAGGTCTAGTGGGAGACAGTACTGGAACAAAATGCACCACTTATGCTTTATAGAATTTGATTGGTGTAGAATGTTAAAATAAGATACAAGTCAGTGAAGCACCAGGAAAATTCAAATCATGAGGATGTGAGTGAAGTAGTTACTCTTTTTTTTTGTTTGTTTTGAGACCAAGTGTCACTCTGTCTCGGAGGCTGGAGTGCAATGGCAAGATCTCAGCCCACTGCAACCTCTGCCTCCTGTATTCAAGTGATTCTCCTGCCTCAGCCTTCTGAGTAGCTGGGATTACAGGAATGCACCACCACACCCAGCTAATTTTTGTATTTTTAGTAGATACGGGGCTTCACCATATTGGTCAGGCTGGTATCAAACTCCTGAACTCATGATCCACCCACCTCAGCCTCCTAAAGTGCTGGGTTTACAGGTGTGAGCCACTGTACCTGGCCAGTAATTACTCTTATAAATTATTTTGCTGTGTTACCAAATCAATAGTTAGATAACAGAATATTTTTGACTCACACACACACACACAAACAGATTTTAAAGGTGGCCAAACTTTTTTTTTTTTTGAGACTCTATTCTGACTATAGCTCAGTCTTTTCTCAGGCATAGATTAAATTATCATTGAATTATATAATACCGTACCATTTCGGATGGGATTTACAAACACAGACATGGACTCAAGATTCAGGGTGCATATATTCAGAAAACATAGACTAGGAGTTTAACCTCTCCTTGCCGCAGTTTTAGCATCTAGAAAGAGTATCACCCAAGCCTTAACTCAGTTAATTATGTGAAGTGCTAATAATTGTGCCTGGTGCATAGTAAGCCTAGATATATACTATTATTTTTATATTTCACATGTTATTGTCAATTAATTTTATGGTTATTTCTAATAGATACAAGTTATAAATTAAATGTGTTTAGTATGAAGATAAACATACCCTTTTACTAGTTGTCCTTCTTAGATATTTCTATCAAGAAAGATAAACAAAACAATTTAATTTAAAAAGGCTTGTTTCGGATATTTTACCAAAAGAAGGAGATAATGTTAGGGTAATATAGTTTCAGATGCATGCGACTTTGAGCACATAATAATTACTATATTTGAAAATTATTTCATGCTTATTTCCTTAATCACTTATCTTTTTCAGTCCTTTATTCATTAAAATTTGTCTGCCTTTTTAGCAATAACCTTTCATAATTTATCTTTTTATTGTATGTTTTATTCACTAAATATATTTTACTTGCTCTTTTTAGTCTGTTAGAGCTATGATGAGACAAGGTAATACAATATAATACTCCTTACCTCTTACATCTGAGATAAAACATACACAGAGTTTTCTTTCAGTGCACCAGATAGTAAAATTTTCCAATGTGATAAAGAGCAAGCCAAGAAATTTTACCCTCAAGCATATACCAGAAGATATATATGTACCTGTACACAAACAAACATGTAACAATGAGCACAGCAACATTATATTTTTGTTGTAACAGTTTCATTATCATTTATACAATATAACATGTACCCATGTAACGGGTATAATTCAGTGGTTTAAGTATATTCTGGATTTTACAAACACTGCCATCCAATTTTAGAACATTTCATCACCCCCCAAAAAAGCGCTTATGTATTAGGATTTACTATCAAACAATAGTTTACATTGCCCCTTCAGGACATTTCATCTAAGTGGAATCATCTAATAGATCTTTGACACTGGTTTCTTCCATTTAGCATAACATTCTAAAGGTTCATTCATATTGTAGCACGTATTAGCACTTCATTCATTTTGTTAATGAAAGATATTTTATTCTATAGCTATATAACATTTTGCATATCCATTCATCAGTTGATGAACATTTCTGTTCTTTCCACTTTTGGATGACAATCAATAGTGTACCTCTGAACATTTATGTGCACATTTTTGTGTAAACACGTTTTCATTACTTTCAGGCAGATTTCTAGGAGTGGAACTGCTGGGCAATATAATATGGCCACTATTTTTAGCAATTTTTAGAACTGACAAACTGTTTTATAAGGTGGTGGCAGAATGTAACATTTCCATTAGGAATGGATGACTTCAATTTATTCTTATCAAAATTGGTTATTTTCTGTCATTTTGATTATAATAATTTTAGTTGGTATGAAGTGATATCTTGTAGTTATAATTTGCACTTCCATGATGATTAATGGTATGGAGCATATTATGTGTTTATGGGCCTTTGGAATATTTTCTTTTAATAAATTTCTATTCAGGGTTTTTGTCCATATAAAAAAACTGGATTATTTGACTTTATCTTGTTGAGTTGAAATAATTTCTTAGGTATTTTGGCTACAAGTTCTTTATCAGATATGTAATTTGAAAATATTTTCTCTCATTCTGTGAATAGTCTTTTGAAATTCACAGCATTGTTTGCAGAATGAAAGGTATAATTTCAACAAAGTCCATTTTGTCTTTTGTTGCTGTGTTTTTGGAGACATATCAAAGAAAGTATTGCCTATTTCAAGGTCACGAATATTTACTCTATAATTTCAGGACTTTATTGTTACAACTCTTACATTTCCAGAAAAGCAGGACTAAAATAAATTATTATTAGTAGGCTTACTCTACAAAAAAATATTAAAGGGAATTTTTTCAGGTTAAAAGAGAAGGTACTTAATAGTAACTCATATCCTTGAAAATAAATAAAAAGCACCAACAGACGTTGAAAAAATTACTTCATAGTCATTTATTTAATAAAGAAAATGGAGACATTTTGAAAGCAAAATGGTAGGTTAATTTATAAAAGTATATTTGCATCACAACCTCAATAAAGCAACTGCGTTTTGCAAAAAAAAAAAAAAAAAGAATTCTTTTATTTCACAAAAATTATGAAGATAATTCTGGAATGTAAAAAGGCAGCTAATACATGAATTGTTTTCATGGGATAATTCCTTACATTTCAAATATAAAACAAACAACGTGTCATTGTCATTATATAAACAATAACTTACCAATAATTGTATTCTAATTTCATTCTAATTTTTCTTGCATTATATATCTAGCAAAAATGTCAGATAGCTCTTGTGTCAGATTACAAGTTTTCAAGTTTACCTAAAAGAGTTACTATATCATAAATACTAGTTAAACTGTATAATTAATACTGGTAATTTTCCACTATAGTATACATGTATGTGTGTGTATTCATATACATATGTGTAAAATTTCATGTACATTGATATACATTCAGAAAAACAGTTCTGAAATAATAAAACAGACAATTCTTACACAGTAGGTTTGATGAGCATGAGTCATAAAATTGGTTTCTGCAAAAATAGATTGCCAAATACTATGATTATTCAAAGTAATGCAAGAATTGGTATGTTTTTCAATGCTATATATTTACTTTAGTTTATATAGCATGTCTAAATTTGTAAAGAAATCAGCAAGATTGTAGAAACCTAATACTGTTTTGTGACAATTTACCTCATAAATGAACTAAAAAACATTGCAACTGCTCATGTCTCAGAAGTCAAGGCAACAGCAGGTCAGCTGGTTTGGCAAACACTAAGAGCTTTGCAGCTGAAAGCTTGTTTACATTTTTCACTTGACCATATATTCTGAAGCTAACCTTAACCACTTATTCAACTTATTGTTAGGCAATCATGCACTCTCTCTTGTATCTGATTATTATGTAATATATTCAATTGCAGGAACTCTATCAGATAAAAATGCTCCTACTTCTTGGCAGCTTTCCTTCATTCAACACATATTTATTTGGTAGCTACTTTCCCTCATTCAGCATATATTTACTTAGTAGCTACCATGTGAGCTGTGCTAGACCAGTACTTGCAAAACAACTGTAATCTGTACTCTGTCTCTGTGTATCTTGATATAAGTATTCCTAAATTTTATATTATCTCATTTTAATGTATTTTAGTTATAAATGAATGTGTTTCCTACATAATGGAACCAGATGTAGCTGTCAGATTAAATAGTATTGCTTCAGTTACCATCCCAAGTTGAGTTCAGTTTAGCTCCACCTCTAACTCTTTGCTAGAACATTTCGTCACCCCCAAAAAGAAACATTTGTATATTAGAATTAGTGTCAAACAATGGTTTACATTTTCTCTCTGTGGATTTGCGTCTTCAAGACATTTCATCTAAATGGAATAACTAATAGATTTTTTTGATTTAAAAAATGAATAAGACAGTGTCTCTGCCATGTACTATCTCATAATCAATGGGCAAGGCAGCCATTATTACATAAATGAAATTGTTACTTTGATGAAGCTATAGGGATCTAAGGGAAAAGAGAAAAGGGGTGCAACACAAATAGGAAATCTAAGTTGGGTTCCTCAAATCAGGCAACCTTGGTAGATGGTTGAGCATAAAGGAAGTTCTGGAAACAGGGCTTAAAGTAAGGGGGAAGTACTGGGTTATTTCTTACGTATGATGCTTTGCTATTTTGATGGACTTCATATTATATAATTTAGTCATTTTCAAAAATACATATATTTATAAACTTAAAGTATTTGAATATATTAATTAAAAACGTTTAAAAACCATTATGGTATTTCTTATCATAAGTAATGTAAGCTGAAGAATTATTCATGGCATTTTTCACTATCTTTAATAATTTTTAAGCCAAACCTTTCTTAAATGCCAATCATGTCGAAAGAGCTTTTCAAAAATATATATGATAATTACTTTAAATTTTTTATGAAGCTACCAGCAATTTATTTAATGTTGTTTTTCATGCTAAATATATTAGAAATTGCTAAAAATTGTATTTGACTTTTCTCCGTAGACTTATAGTAGTTGTAATTAAGAAAACTCTCTCCTTGTAACCCAGAACCAAATGTTTCATGGAGAATGTTTTTATGGCTATCTTTTTGACATATATATTTTTTAGTTTTCATTCAGAGAACTTATCTTCAACAACTACTTTTATAATACAAAAATCCACAATTAAGAAATATTGAAAGGCTTGACACAATTATATATTATACATATGCATACACATGAGTGTATAAAATAAGTACATTTCAAATATCCATATTTAATATATTACATAATAAGTATCAACATTTCAAAATAGTAAGTCCATCTAAAAACTTTTATTTTGAGGCAGAGTGTCCCTTTCTCACCAAGGCCAGAGTTCAATGGTATGATCTCGGCTCACCACAACCTCTGCTTCCTGGGTCCAAGCGATTCTCCTTCCTCAGCCTCTTGAGTAGCAGGGATTACAGATGCACACTACCATGCCAGCTAATTTATTTTACTTTATTTTTTATTTTTAGTAGAGATGAGGTTTCACCCTGTTGGACAGGCTTGTCTCGAACTTTCAACTTCAAGTGATCCATCCGTCTCAGCCTCTCAAAGGGCTTGGATTCCATCCAAAAAGTTTTGAAATAAGTTAGTATATTCCAAACAGCAATTATGAAATTTCTAAATTAAACCATATGTATCATTTAAGCTCTCATTAATTAATTCGCTCAGTCTCTGGCTTTTACATATTTAATATATTCTTTTTTGCAAGTTTTATTTTCAAAGATTGTATTTTGTTAAAAACTTTAAAACTTGAAGTTATTCCATGTTCCATTAAATATTTTTATTTTAAATATAGACAAAGTTCAATCACAATTTATATGACTAAGTTACATAAGTTCATTATCATAATAGGATATATCTAGTATCTTAAAGGTAGTACTTCAAATATTCAGATATTTCTAAAAGTTGATTTATGATAAATGCCATCTTGTAGCATTCTTGTTTTCAATGTCATTTTGCCAAAAAATGATTATTTGTTTGACCCAATTTTGCATGGACATTCATTGCCTTATCTATCCTAATTTTTAGAATATGTCAATGTTGACATTGGCACAATTGTAAGCTATTTGCGTACTATAACCAGTCTCATATGTATTTTTACTTTAGAAAGAACATTTTAATTTTTTTAAGCAGGGTGCTTTGCTTCATTAAAGTAGATTTTTCAGTGAAAAAGCCAGTAATTTTATTGTCAATATTGAGTATATTAACATAAGTTCTTTAGTTCTAGCTAATGTAAAAGAAAACTATGTCTTGAAAATGAATGAAATTAATTCAGAACAACAGTAATTTGTTTAAAAGAAAATGTATGGTTCTGAGTAATATATAAAAGTACATGTTGAACCTTCTGTAATTATTTGTCTTTGGATCGAACTATGAAGTTTTGAGGTATATAATGATTTTTTAAAGCAAATTTGTGTATTGCCTTTTTCATCATCAAATTTCCCTGGAAATCAAATATTCACTTTCTAATTAAATGTGAATTTTTATTTTTTGTGCACCTTTCAGATAAAGAAAATTATTGTAAAAATATTATTAAGCAACTAAGTGTGATGACAAGGTTGGGAGTGTGAAATTCTTCTTCCATAACCATCCAACACTGAAAGAAGTTAGCTATTTTTGACTGCTTCTCTCCAAGCACATTTTGTCTTGTTAGTGAATGCCCTCTAGGGCGCCCTGGAAATTGAGTTGTTGGATATGCTGTTCAATGTTTCATGTATGGTTTAAATCTAGGAAAGAACTAAGTATATCGCCTATTCTCATTTTGGGTAAATTGGAAGGCATAGATGGTAACAAGTATTTAATAAATAATTTAAATCATTAGATATTTTAGCAGGGTGCAGTGGCTCATGCCTATAATCTTCATGATTTGGGAGGCTGAGGCAGGAGGATTGCTTGAGCCCAGGAGTTCAAGGCTACAGTTAGCAATGATTGCACCACTGTACTCCAGCCAGTATGACAGAATGAGACCCTATCTCAAAAAAGATAATTTGACCATAAATTCTCTAAACTATTACATTTCTAAAGCTAAACTCAGATATTAGATAGTCTACCTACTCAGTACTGTTGATTTAGATTTGGTCACACATTTCTTTTTTGTTTGTTTGTTTGTAGAAAGTGATTTATTTAGGTACAGAAAGAGAAAAAGGAGAAGAAGAGAGAAAACTTCCACAAAGAGCGTGTGGAAGTGGGACCCTGGAAGGGAAATCCAGGAGGGAAAAGAGAGATCCCACTATGTGGGAGGGGATTCCAGAGAGCTGGAAATCCCCACACATTGTTTTTGACATGTCCTGAAGTGTTTCTAGGTTGCTTCTGAATAAAAATTCATAAGGATGTTGAGGATAAAATAAAATCCATGGTAAAATAATTATGTTATTTATATAAGCAAAGTCTTCTATGTGTATTTTATTTCAGGATTTGTTAAAATCTCTAAACCTAATATCACATTCTAATTTTTGATAGGGAGATATGATATACAAAATTTATTTGAATATCAATCCTTCTTTTGTGAAATACAAGAATGAGTATTCCACTGAAGATAGCTTAAACATATTTGAATTAGATCTAGAAAAACCAAAAGCTAGCCCACATTGTTAGAAATCAAACAGATTTTTAATAGAAATCAAACTTATTTCTGTTGCTACAATCTATAACTATGCTTCTATATATTTTAGATGATTAGTAAGCAAATTATATTATTACTCTTTTTTATAAATAAAGTTGGAAATTTTGTTTAAATAAATATATCAAGAATGCTAAAACATTCAAGTGCATGCACTTACAGCAGTTTACAAACCTGTTAACCTTATTGTCTGCCTACAAGGTGACAATACTTAAATCAGAACCCAGATGCACGTTTATAATCATTTACACTGTTTTTCCAATACAGAAGAGATACTGTCAACATAAATAATAAATAGCGAGAGACTCTCTAAAAGAAAATAATATTTACTTGGGAACAATGCATTGCAATGATAATATGCATGCCACAGTAAACTGTGTTTTGCGTTTTTTTTTATTATTATACTTTAAGTTCTGGGGTACATGTGCAGATCGTGCAGTTTTGTTACATAGGTATATACATGCCATGATGGTGATTTGCTGTGTTTTATATTCCAAGAGATAAAGGCTTTAAAAGAAAAAAAATGAGAAAGATTAAATCATTGTTTCAAGATAACTATCATTGGCTACAGGCATAAATAACAAGGGTGATGTCAGTCTGAGTTTGGACAGGCAGTTACCGGGCAGATGTCCTCACAGAAGTATTTTTTGTGTAAGGTGGTGATGGCGTTTGTCAAGTTTGTGTTTTTTTATCTGTTGTGACAATTTTTAGTATCAAGCATTTATACATGAGAACACTCTTTTCATAGCTTTCCCAAACTCTATTTCTCATAGTTCTTTTTTCTTTTTTAATTTGAAGGACAAGTTACTCCATTTTGACTTTAACAACTGTCACATTTTTTTCTTTGATCCCTGATAAAGATCTTTTTCTAAAAGCATGACTAATCAATCATCTTGTAGTTAGGTTTTGATGTCATTCAGTGCCAAAGATTGACATGGCCCAGGTTACTGGTCTGCTCCCATGTTGGAGAGATTAACTGGTGGTTAGGAGTAAGCATCGAAATCCTTGTAGCCACATTCAAGCAACAAGGAAGGTTAGAAGGCTTGAGTATCACTTATCATTTGACAATGTTTCCTATAAAATTTACTAAATAACCCTACTTGTTTAATATTTCTCAATTTGAAAGAGAGATATTTTATATTTTATTTTATTTATTTATATATTTTTTTATTGCATTTTAGGTTTTGGGGTAAATGTGAAGAATATGCAAGACTGTTGCATAGGTACATACATGGCAGTGTGGTTTGCTGTCTTCCTCCCCATCACCTATATCTGGCATTTCTCCTAATGTTATCCCTCCCCAACTCCCCACCCCCCACCGTCTCCTCCCAGTTCCCTCCCACACAGACCCCAGTGTGTGATGCTCCCCTCCCTGTGTACATGTGTTCTCATTGTTCAACACCCATGTATGATTGAGAACATGTGGTGTTTGATTCTCTGTTCTTGTGTCAGCTTGCTAAGAATGATGGTTTCCAGGTTCTTCCATGTCCCTACAAAGACAGGAACTCATCATTTTTTACGGTTGCATATATTTTAAAGCTTTCCAGGGTCCAACTGAAAAATCTCAAAGTTTATTTTAAGTCAGAAAGACAATTCAGAATTTTGACCGTAGGAAAGCCTGTCAGAGATGCCATTCCTTTGATAGCATTCTTCAACTTCTTACTTTGTCCTGTACTTGTTCTATATGTTCCCTTTCTTAAATCAGCATTTTCCTTTATGATAAAAACCAACCACATAAGATTAATTAATACAAAATAATTCCTTTAAAATTTTTCTTACCAATTTTTATTTTCAAATTACTGCTATATTTTTATCATGTTTTAATTTTCTTCTTAAATCTATATTCTGAAAGACTTTAACATTTAAATTAGAAAAAAATTATTTTTCACAATAAAGAAACCCTTTTTATGCCTTTTAAATATTTTTTACAGTAATAAGCACACATTATCTTTTGGTACACTGTGTATACATACATATATTTATTTATTCATTTATATTTATACATTTATATTCACATTTTACCTTTCAGCAACCTTAATTTTTAAAAAGCAATTTCAACTCTGGCAATGATCAGTTTTTATAGATGAGAACTATTTTATAATTTTAGAAACATATTTCCTTATAATTATTAATGTGCATTAATAAAAATTAATGTATTTATTTTTCCTATAATATTTAAGAAGCCAGGGACAAAGATTTTTGTGTTGAGCAATTTGTTTCAAGTTGTTACCTTACTTGGAAATGACCCACATATTTAATGAGTGTCTATTATTTAATCTAACATAACGTAATTTTAAGTTTTCAAATTATGTGAAAAGATCATTTATATATGCTTATTTATTTACATCTACCTAATTTATTAATTGTATCAGTTAGTCTAGATTACTCATAAAATTGAGAAAAGTGTTTACTTCCAATTATTTTGTTTTGTTTTTCATCTTTATACGCTGTGATTACTAGTTGTTCATCCAACTAACCTTAAAGTTTATTATATGAGACTTTTGCTGAAGAATCAGAAAATACAGTTGTTTTTATTAAACCAATATTTTATTAAATTATTCTTACTTATTAAAGCATGGCATGAAGTTTATTTTGTTTTCAAGTTGGGTTTAGAGAAGGGTGTCCAGTCTTTTCGCTTCCCTGAGCCACATCAGAAGAAATGTCTTGGGCCACACATAAAATACACTAACACTGATGATAGCTGATGAGCTAAAAAAGAGAAAATGAAAAACACACACACAAAAACTTTTTTATTAACTATACGTAGAGAGACAGTGGGCATTTTTGGCCTACCTGGTTCATTTTTATAAGATTTTGCTGTTTTTTTTTTAATTAAAAAAGTTTTGCATCGTTTTTTATTTATTTATTTTTACAATCAAAATACTGTGCATTTCAATGGATTTGAAGCAGTGCATTTCTTCCCAGTGGAATTCTTACAACTTAGAATGAATGTAATGAACAGAGATGGTTCTTATCAAGCATACTCAAGTTACTAAAAACCACTAATGACAGAGGAGCTATGTTAAAGCAATAGGGGAAGAGATCAGATCTGAAAATAGAACGCTTACAGCAGACATGAGTCAAAAAGTAAGACAAGGACATGCACTGAGGGTGGAAAAGCACACTTAAGAAGAAAACTTGGCCAGGCGCAGTGGCTCATGCCTATAATCCCAGCACTCTGGGAGCCCAAGGCAAGGGGATCAACTGAGGTCAGGCATTTGAGATCAGCCTGGCCAATGGGGAAACCTCATATCTATTAAAAATACAAAAACTAGCCTGTCTTATGGTGTGCACCTGTAATCCCATTTTCCAGGGAGGCTGAGGCAGGAGAACTGCTTCAACTTGGAAGGCAGAGGTAGTGGTGAGCTGAAATCATGCCAATGCTTTCCAGCATGGCATGATTTTTCTATTTGTAACATACTAAATTCCATTTCTCCTGAAATCTTTCTTTCTTTTCTTTCTTTCTTTTTTTTTTTTTTTTTTTTTTTTTTTTTTTTTTTTTTTTTAGTTAGGGTCTTACTCTGTCACCCAGGCTATAGTGCAGTGGTGAGATCTCCGGTCAATGCAACATTTGCCTCCTGGGTTCAGGTGATTCTCATGTTTTAGCCTCCCAAGTAACTAGGATTAAAGGTGTGAGCCACCTTGCCCAGCTAGTTTTTACATTTTTAGTGGAGATGGGGTTTCTCTATATTGGCCAGGCTGGTCTTGAACTCCTGGCCTCAAGTGATCCACTCACCTTGGCCAAAATCATTTTTATCTAATTAGTGTAGTATAACTGGATTAAATTGAAAACCTGAGCTCTGATTATTTTTACTAGAAAGATCACTTCATGTTATAGATATAACAAAAGCACACTTTCTTGCAGGAGTGAGAATCTTTAAATGCATTCAAATGGTATGCAGTCTATATCAAGGATAATTTTTAGCTAATATATTTAACTTTTACATTCACAAACTCTGTACTAATTAATAAAAATTTAGCCCTGCATTCTGTCATCCAATGAACACTTTCTGCAAACCTGAGCTAGGTTCTTTACAGCATTTGTAGCATTTGCATTTGTAGTTCAGTCTCTATAAATTTTTATTATGTTGTAAACATATATAACACCTATTCATTAATAATCCTGATTTTAAAATATTTCCATAAATAACATATGTTAATGTGTTTTCTAACTCTTGCCATTCCTGACAGTCTTGCTTACATGGTTGCTCTTTTCACACTTACAGTACTTGTTAAATATTTCAAAAAATACATTAACAATTAGCCTGTACTTAATAGTTTTTTGGTCTTCTATTTTTAAATATGAATTAACATTTTGTGACAGGCAGCCTCTAAGATGGCCCCGGATGATTCCTATCTGATAGTATTTGTGCCCTTGTGTAAAAACATTCTCCTGCATGTGGGCTGGGTCTAGTGACTTACTTCTAATAAATAGAATACCAAAAAAGGGATGACATATGGCTTCCTAGATTAGGTTATAAAAGACTGTGACTTCTGTCTTGCCAGCCCTCTCTCTGGCTCTAAAATTTGGCTTACCCTGGTGAAGCAAGTTTCTATGCTGTGACATGTTCTATGGAGTGTTCAAGATAGCAAAAAATAACTTGTGGCCTCTATTTAACAGCTCAACAGAAACCAAATTCTGCCCATAATAACTGAGTAAGCTTAGAATTGGGTCCTGTTCCTGTCAAAACTTAAGATGATTGGGATTTAACTGACACTTTATGTGCAATCTTGTGAGAAACCTTTATACAGGGATTCAAGTAAGCAGTACCAAATATCAAGCCCAAAGAAACTGTGGGATAATAGTTGCCTGTTGTTTTCAGTCACTAAGTTTGGAGGCAATTTCTTATGCACCAATAGATAACCAACATATACTACATATATCCAAAAAAGTAACAATTTTGATTCTTAAGTCTATGAGTAAAGTAACATACCTCTTCTCAGAAATCACCCAAAGTCTTAATATAAAATTTTAAACAGAAAACAAATTGCATCTTCACATGTTAGTGGGGACATCAATTTTTCTAATACACAGTGTGTGGGAAAATGCTACTAAATATATAGCTATTCAGAAAAAAAGAAGGCAAGAGAAAGTTGTCAGAAGCAATAAAGATTAGAAAATATAGCAAAGGATAATTTTCTAAAGTAGCCAAAACTCTTATTGATTATGTCCAATGATCATTTTTACAGATTACATAGGCTAGCAAAGAGCTCTTTTTTGACTCAGCTTGACACCAAAGTAGCAGATGTGGCTCATAAAGACGAATCTGTCAGGACTTATTTGTAAAGTGTGGCGTGTTGACGTGTCACAGTGGTAAAGAAAGAGTCAGCACTGAAAGAAGATTTGTAGCTGCCCATTTTAGTTAACTAGAAAGAAGTAAAGACTAAAACAACCCACATAATTTAAAATCCTTGTATCACCATAAATTTCAAGGTGATCCAGAGATAATTCCTTGTTATTTATAATACAATTTTGATTACTATCCACAAATAACCTCCTAAAATGTTCTTCCAGAAAGAAATTATTTATCAAAAAATGTGAAATTTTAAACTACAAAAAAGGCAAAACAAAACAGAGAAGGGATTTGAAGGAAGATAGGAGGCAGATAAGTAAAAGACAAATCGAACTCATCTGAATAAAAACTACTTTGCATAGTAAGATACCCTGATTACAAACCTGCAGATGCACCCCCCGGATCTAAAATAAAAGTCAAACAGAAAACAAAAAAGAAATTAAAAGTGGAAAATATGCAATTAGTAATGGGAGGACATTTAATACTGTAAGGTGTACTTCTGGTTTCCAGTCAGCCTGTAAGGACCTTAGAAGTTGCCCCTTCATCTAACAGGTAAAAAGCTAATCTGAAAAAGTGGCAAGTTTTCTTAAATACATCAGAGAAGTTAGGACACTAAAGGTAGATACATGTTATTGTATCTTTGTCAATACTCATTGAATATACAGTATGAATATTTATATAAAATATAAACATTTCATATTTATAAAATATAAACTTCAGGTTTATAGTGATGTGTTAACATACATTTATTGGTAAATGCATCACTGTGTTGTGGGATGTTGATTTTGGGGGAGTTGATGCCTCTGTGCAGTAGTGAGCATATGGGAATCCTAGTAGTTTCTGCTTAATTTTGCTGTGAATTAAAAATGGTAGTAAAATATAAAAGTTGTCAATTAAAAGATAAAATAAATTGGACAAGTCTTAGTCTATGATATGATTTGGATCTGTGTCCTTACAAAACTCTCATGTTGAGTTATATATAATCCCCAGTGTTGGAAGTTGGGCCTAGTAGTAGATGATTGGATCACAGGACCAGTTTCTCATGGTTTAACACTGTCCCTCTTGGTGCTATCATTGCAATAGTGAGTTCTTGTGATATTGGGTCACTTACAGGTGTGTAGCATCTACCCCCACTCTCCCTTGCTCCTGCTCCAGCCATGTAAGATGTTCCTGCTTCCCTTTTCCTTCCACAATGTTTGTAAGTTTCTTGAGGCCTCCCCAGAAGTCAAGTAGATGCCAGCATCATGCTTCCTGTATAGCCTGCAGAACTGTGAGCCAATTAAACTTCTTTTCTTTGTAAATTACCCAGTCTCAGATATTTCTTCATAGCAATGCCAGAACAGACTAATACAGTCTATAAAGATAAGTTAACAGATATGAGAATCTAATAGCTAAATTGTATAGCTTTAACATATAAACAATGACTACATAAAAATAAAGAGAATATTTGAAGAAATAGAATCACATTTATTCAGTAAGTGATAGGTGATTAGATAGGAAAATAGAAACAGGAAAGAGTTAGAGCATTTTCATTTTCAAAATTATATTTACTGGTTACCAAAAACAGGCATATATTAGAATATAAAGAATAATTAACATAAAATTATTGCCAAGTGTAGCACAAAAAATATGATGTTGATCACAAAACCTGATTTGCTCATATTAATACATAAATTTATAAATATACTATTAATTGTGAGCTACCAGGTGGGAAGATGGTCCATTATGACAATCAACCAAACCAAAAGGAACAATCATGTCTTTATTCAATTCCCGAAACAGGACATGCAGAGGCAAAAGCAAAAGGTGTTGGCTTCCTTCTGTTCCATTTTTCTCAACAGATTGTTATTGGCAAAGGTTGGAAAACATGCAATATACGTTGGGAAAATTGTCTCACTGCTAAAGAGCCCCAAACAAAGGCTTCTTCTTTTTTATTTTTTCTGTATTTAGGAAACTTTAAGGAGGAGAAGGGAAAGTGTTAGAAATGGATAAGTACTAAATCAAAGTAGGGTCAAAGTGCCTCAGCTAAGTTCATAAAAAGAGGCCTCCAAATGAAGGCACCTGGGCTAAGAGTGCAAATATGTATATGAGCATAGTTGACAGAGAGAAAAAGTGGTGTAAATATTTGTCTATGCAATTTCTTCCAGAAAATTGTAATGCACGGACTGGGTAGCACATCTGGTCTGGGGACGGCAGCCTGCCCCCATGAGGTCTACCTCATTTTAATATTATATGGTTGAGCATAAAAAAAATCACACATAGCATTTTGTCCTATAGTGGGACTCTTCCACTGGTGAACAATGTGTAGCATTTCATAAAATTAATAACATAATCTGAAAAGAAAAAAATATAGGAATATAGAAGATGAATAGCAATTTTTCAGTTATTAAAGTCAAAATATATCATCTTTCTCTACTATGTGTTTTATTAGTATGGATTAATGCCTAATAAGTGTGTGTACAATGGAGCCAGTCTATTCAAAAGACTGATGAGAAGCATGTTTATATCTGTATCATCTATCTATATAGATATTTATCATTATGCTAGGATAATTTTGTACTTTACCATTTCTGGTAATTTAGTCAAGCTATTCTGAGCCTGGGACAACAGGTCTGATATTACAAAATTTAATGATTTCAAATTTTTAATTGTTTCTAGATAAAATGAATAAAATGCTTTATTCCTTAAGCACAAATTTCTTATCATCATTATAGGATGTATACAACTTATTGAATTGACAAGGCAATAACCTTTAACAAAATAATATCTCTTAATTTCAGCATCCAGTATTAATCGTTGGAGAGCAGTATAGATAATTCTTATTTTATTTTGTTTCCCTATGAACAGAATGACTGAAACATCAGAGTTTTATTCCCTTCTTTTCATTTTCTCTTTTTAAAATACTGAATGTGCATTATCTTATAATTTCTGAAGGTTAGGGCTTCAGGAGTATATTAATTAATAGTTGTGGCTCAGCGTCCCTTATGAGGCTGCAATCAAGGTAAGGTCTGAGGCTAGAGTCATCTGAAGTCTTGTCCAGGGTTTGAGTATCCACTTCCATGATGGCTCAACTATTAGCAGGAAAGCTTAATTCTGGGTTACATGGCCCTCACACTGGTGCTATTTGGATGTCCTTCAAGTGACTCGAGAGAGTAAAATTTAGTTTTTGAAGTCACATACTCTCTTTTCTGCAATATCTTATTTGTTACACAGGTTAGCTACATTCAGTGTGGAAGGGACCAATATATTATTGTGAATACCATGAGGCAGAGATCACTGGGACCTTCTTAAATGCTGGCTACCATCGGGAAGTGCTATCTTCTACTTTCTTATTTGGTTTATAAAATCTCTCAGATGCCCCATGATCTCCTTCCCTGTTCCAGGTGGCTTAAAGGAAATGATCCCCAGAGTGACCTGTGACCTACATGTTGACCTTCATTAGCTTGGGTCCTGAGTTTTGTTATTTTATTTATCAGTATTGTTGTAATAGGTGTCAGAAAAAAATGTGTATATAACAGAAAATTACTTTTTAAAGTCATATAGCCTATTTATATCACAATAGCCATTTTTATTCATTCCAAGACTCTGTATTGTGACATTGTTTTAAACTTATTTTAGTATAATATTTGACTTTTATTGGACAAAAACATAATTTTGATCATTGTGGGAAGTTGTTAGCAACTGTACAAAAATGAGGGAGTAGGGTCATCTCCCCAGCCAAATGGAATCATTTAGTGCAAAGTAGGGTTAATTAAGACGAATATACAAGGCTGAAAATTAAAATACCTCGGACTATGTAAATCAGATATCAAAGCCAGGAAATGTAATTAAATCAACAAAGCAAAGAAGTCAAAATAAATGTAGTAGATTTAGGTTGTTTCTTATTGACCTTGCATGGTCAGGGTCAGACTATGGAAAGATTGTCAGTGGGTCTTGAGCCTACAGAATATGAGAAGTATCCTCCTAGGCATGGATAAAGATATTTTCTAATCAAACAAGAATAATCTAGTGCCAGAATTTGAGGAAGAAAATGGTATCAGTACTGACAGCATTGTCAAAAATGCAAGGCCAAACATCCAAGTCAAGGCGGTCAATTTATGCTTCAATAAACTTCTAGGATCCAGACACAATGCAAACACATATAAAAGCCAAAAGTAAAGCTATAAATGTCTGTTTGAAAATAATGTAAAAGAGCAAAGCAAAATAGTAAGGATGACAAACAAAGGAAGGTATCAGAATGATAAGAAGCACATGAAAAAGCATCTACCTCATTTGTTTCCAATAAATACAAAGTAACTCCTCATCTAGACAGCATTATAATAATGGCTAAAATTTAAAATACTGTCCATAACAAGAGCTAGAGAAGATATGAAGCATTAGAGATTATTATGCTCTATTGATTGGGGTTTTAAATTAGTACAATTTATGAGAAAATAAAAGGTGAGATTTTTTTTTGAAGAATAAAATATGTAAAATAATTTAACTTATAAGATTTCAAGATTAATGATAGGTTTTTAGAAAAGAAAGAAACTTTGTCAAAATACGCTAAATGCCATAATAAACAGCCTCCAAAATTTCGGTAGGTTAACACTTTGGAATGATATGTTGTAGCAAAACTTTCTGCAATGAGAATATTATATATGTTAAATTAACTCAGTCTGAACTTGCCTCCGTACTTCAATATCTATATTAACCTAATTTAGTATGTAAACAAGTTGTATATTAATTTAAGATTATATTTTCTGTAGAGTAACAAATAGAATCACAGCAGCTAAGCTTTAGCAGCTCACAGGCTGCCAATCAAATCATGCCTATATAAAACAAATGGCTCAGCATACCATGACCAAATAAAGCAAATGTTAAGTTGTAACCAGTCTAACTGTCTGTATGTCGCTTCTTTTTTCTGTCTGTAAATATTGCCTGCATGCATTGCTGGGTGGAGCTTTCTAAACTTTTCCTGGTTCTGAATGCTGCCCAATTTGTGAATAATTTCTTGTTCAAGGAAACCGAGAAATAAATTTGTCTAAAGTTTTACTTTTGATATATATGTATATACACATATATATGTCATACTAGACAGTATAGTATGTATACTATACTAGTGTAACTCAAATTTCAATATTATGTAATTTTAATTCATTTAAATTTAAATTTTAGTACCTAATGTGGCTAGTGGCTATTGTATAAGACAGCACAGTGTTAGAAAATTGTTTCCTACCCACCTAAAGGTTCAAAACAATTATTTGCCATCTGTGTTCCACATGGTGATATAGAGACCAGGCTCAATGCATCTTATGGTTATTCTACTCTTTAGAATCATATATTTTTAAATCAAGCCTCTTTATCTTGCACATAAACAGAGAAATAAAAGATCATACATGGGAACTTGTTTATGATCCAAGGCTCAGAATGGCACACATCACATCTTCTCACCATTCATTGGTCAGAACATTATTATACAACCACACCGTGCTATAAGAGAGACTGGGAAATTAGAGGTGAGTAATTTTGCCCAACAGAAAAATGAAATATGTCTTGGTAACACATAGTAGTGTCTCTGACAGACAGTATGGTATTAGAAAGGCAGTATAGCTTGAAAAATTGAAAACCAAAATCTGGAGTCAAATGTCTGGGTTCCAACTTGCTCTACCACGTACTGTGTGATTTTAGAAAAATTATTTAGAATATCTGCCTCTCAACTGCTAAATGGATATTGAGTACGAGTTTATTCCTTTCTGCCATAGCCTGGTTAACTGGTAGGAGGTGTAGCAAAAATAAAGGTATTTTCTAAATGTTGTTTGAGTACATAGATATTTAGGTTAAAAAAAACCTAAGTAGTTATAAAATTAAATGATTAAGCCTGTAGTTCCAACTACTTGGCTAACTGAGGTGTAAGGATCATCTGAGCCTGGGAGACTGAGGTTGCAGTGAACCCTGACAGTGTCACTGCACTTCAGCTTGGGTTACAGAGTAAAACCCTCTCTCAAAAAAAGGAAAAAAAAAGATTAAGTGGTTAAATATTTATAAAGTACTTAAAACAGCATCTGGTACATTTACCAAGTTAAATTACTATTTTTATTATTATTTTTAGTCTCATGATAGACAAACAAATGAGTAAGATTAGAGAGCCCAGAACCAGAAGATAACATATGTGCAGAAACTTGTTAAATGACAAGTGTAAAATTAAATGTCAGTAGCTATTTTGAGACAATTGGTGATACATAAAGAGAAATAAATTCAGATTCATTCAACATGCCAAAAGTGAAATAAATTTAAGTGGGTTACAATAATCAATATAGAGACAAAACTCAATGTAAAATGTAAAAATTGTAGACAATTTACTTGGTAAATAGAAAAGATTTTCTTTGACATAAAGCAGAAACAAAAATTGTAATATAAAGATTGATGAATTCAATTGCTATTTGACAAAATTAATTAAAATCAAACAGGCTTACACTCTTCCTGGGGATTTTATTTCTATATATATTCTCTAGAAAGAGCCACAGAAAGACCCAATAATTTAAATGCACTTGTTTTCCATTATAGCATAGCTTATAAGAGAAAAAATTCAAATAGCTTAAATGTCCATCAAGAGTTTTTGAATGAATATATGTTGAAATATCCATCCAATTGAATTCTGCTGAGGAATTAAAATAAATCATCCAGTACTACTTATATTAACTTAGAATCTAGGGAAGGTACCATGGAGTGAAAGAAACAAAATTTAAGTTGGCATGTTAGGTAAGAATCATTTACAGAAAGATTTAGACATCCATAACAATATCAGATAATGTAAGTGTATAAGTGTATAAACATGCACGGGATACTGAATTCTCAATTCATTGTAAAAATGGCATGAGGAAAGGGAGAAATTTTCATGGGGTTTGGCATGATGAAGAGGGTCCTTCGAAGAATTAATAAAAATCATTTAAATAAGTCACTACATGTTGTATAGATTAATAAACCTGAGCATATGATTCTTTTCTACACATTTAAATTAGCCTTCATCATAGAAATTGATTCAAGGCCAAAAACAAGTACAAGAAATATTACATAAACAAATGAAGTCATAGAGTATTTGACTTTCCAAAGACCAACATCACCAGTGCAAAGTCTCCACTCCTCTTAAAATTCTACTCCCTGAGCTCATTAGGACAAGAAAGTAAATGGAATTCTGATTCTCAGATTTCATTAGTACAAAATGTGCTATCTATCTGTCTATCATTTGTCTAAGTATTGTTTACTAGATATGTATATTCAAGACAAACAGGTGTTAATAATAGACAAAAAAGTCAGAGACCTGTTTTTTAAAATATTATAACTTTGAAATCAAGCCTTTTATGTCAGGACTATGATTCATTTTAAATAACCGCTTAATGTTCATGATATTTTATTCATAACTGTTTGTATTCTGTTTTAACCTTTATTATGACTTACTGAATCTCAATAGTATTGACTCCCAAGTATAAAGACCACCTAAATAAAGGCTCTGAAAAACATGTTTACTGAATACATTATAATGAGAATCATGAGTTACATAAAATAATCTAAAGGTCATATCACTCATCCATAATTCCATTAATATCTTACCTAACCTCCACATTTAAAATATCTGGAATTGAAAATTCAAAATGATTTCCTACTTGTCAGTTTATATGTACATACTGTGTTCAAGGTAGCATCACCTTCAAGAATATTTTAAAAATATAGTAGTTCAATAAAAGTTTGGAAAAAAGTAAAACAGGTATCCAAATAACTCTTAATGTTAATTAATTAAGGCAAATATATGTACTCCCTTAAATGCATGCAAACAAAACTTCTTTAATTTACTTCCAAGATTTTCCTTTTGAAAATTCCACTATTCTATTTTTCTAAGGGTTATTTCAATTTAATTGGTTACATTTTTAAGCAGGTGAAAAAGTAATAAAAGCTATAAGATGCATTTCTTTATATGATGTATCTATATTACATGTCTAACATTACTGCTATATATTTAAATTGGAAATTTTTTTATTAATTATCTAATCCATATATCAGTATAAAATTAGGGAATTTCATTTATTATTTCTAACATTTGTAACATGCATATTTTACTAATCACATTTCAGAATGTGTAAAAAAGAAGTATATTTAACACAACAATGAGAAAAAAGTTGTTTTTGCATTCCTCCAGAATTGCAGAAATCAGAACTCAACTCATTTTACATTAGAGTAGAATATTTTAGGGAAATAAATATTAGTCTACGTAAACCTCTGATGAGTTCATTAAGATCAGCAGTGTATATTCATGAAAATACAGTGTTACTGATGTGCTATGAATGTAATGATAGAAGACAGGTATTTAGAATCCACCAGAGATTAATAATTTTTGAAAAATCGCTAATCACATAACTTTCAAACAGTAGTCTTTGAAGTTCAGATATTGATAATAGTGTATTTGTCAAAGAAGAAAGTCACATATATTGATACTAAATAAGAGACTTAATCTCATTTGTTAGTGGAAATGCTTCAGTCTTCTTTTGTAATCACTCTGTTTCTGAATGGTAAATAGAATGCTCAGATACACAAATTTGGAAAGATAGCTAGGCATGCTTATCTCAAGTCTCTCTTTTTTTTTTTTTTTTTTTTTCCTGCAGTTAACTACATATAGACAGAGATTCTGCTTTGCTCTGCTCCAAAGGGCAAATCCTCATTACATCAAGTGCCACTTTTTGAAGGTGGATAAATATATTTAATTCTGGTATGTATTTAGCAGAACCATCTGGCTGCCTCATTAAGCTATGTCCTTCTGCTTGATCTTTGTCAAAACTGTATTTGACATTTTCATTTTTATCTTGACTCCTTTGGTATATTTCTGATATCTAAAGAACATGGTTGAAATTGAGAGATGCCATTTATTGAAGACCACCTCAGAGACTGGAACACTGCTTAGTCGTAAAAATTGACCCCATCATTTTATAAAGTATAATTACCTATTTCCTAAACTCATTTCTTAATTTATTTTACTAAGAAGTGGTGAAAAATAGCTTTTATAATTATAACATCACTGATTTATCAGTTCTGTTACTAATATAATACGTAAATATTTCTAAATTTATGGGAGGCAAGTATAAAATATCTTGACCCAATAGAATGTTTGAGTACCGCTAGTTTTCTAATGATAATCTAAAACAGACGTCAGTAAACTACAGCCTGTGGGCTTGCCAGTTTCCTGCTTTTGCTGTTAAATTCTTTTTTTTTTCTGAGATTTTTTTTTTTTGGTTTTGGGGTACATTTGCAGAACATGCAGGTTTGTTACATAGGTATGCACATGCCATAGTGGTTCACTGCATCCGTCACCCTATCAGCTACATAAGATATGTCCCCTAGTGCTATCCCTTCCCTACTCCCCAGCCCAAGACAGACCCTGGTATGTGATGTTCCCCTCCCTGTGTCCATGTGTTCTCATTGTTCAACTCCCACTTATGAGTGAGAACATGCTGTGTTTGGTTTTCTGTTCTTGTGATAGTTTGCTGAGAATGATGGCTTCCATTTTCATCCATGTCCCTGCAAAGGACATGAACTCATCTTTTTTTATGGCTGCATAGTATTCCATGGGGTATATGTGCCAGAGTTTCTTTATCCAGTCTATCGTTGATGGGCATTTGGGTTGATTCAAAGTCTTTGCTATTGTGAACAGTCCCACAATAAATACACATGTGCATGTGTCTTTATAATAGAATGATTTATACTCCTTGGGTATATACCTAGTAATGGGATTGCTGGGTCAAATGGTATTTCTGGTTCTATCTCCTTGAGGAATCACTACACTGTCTTCCACAATGGTTGAACTAATTTACACTCCCACCAACAGTGTAAAAGCATTCCTATTTCTCCATATCCTTGCAAGCATCTATTGTCTCCTTACTTATTAATGATCACCATTCTAACTTCTGTGAGATGGTATCTCATTGTGGTTTTGAACTGCATTTCTCTAATGACCAGTGATGACGAGCTGAGCTTCTTTTCATAATGTGTTGGTTGCATAAGTGTCTCCTTTTGAAAAGTGTCTGTTTATATCCTTTGCCCAAGTTTTGATGGGGTTGTTTTTTTTTTTTAATGGTAAATTTAAGTTCCTGGTAGATTCTGAACATTAGCCCTTTGTCGAATGGAAAGATTGCAAAAATTTTATCCCATTTTATAGGTTGCCTGTTCACTCTAATGATAGTTTCTTTTGCTGAGCAGAAGTTCTTACGTTTAATTATTTCCCATTTGTCTATTTTGGCTTTTGTTGCCATTACTTTTGGTGTTTTAGTCCTGAAGTCTTTGCCCATGCCTATGTCCTGAATGGTATTGCCTAGGTTTTCCTCCAGGGTTTTTTTGGTTTTAGGTCTTATGTTTAATTCTTTAATCCATCTTGAGTTAATTTTTGCATAAGGGGTAAGGAAGGGATCCAGTTTCAGTTTTTTGCATATGGCTATCCAGTTTTCCCAACACCATTTTTAAATAGGGAATCCTTTCCCCATTGATTATTTTTGTCAGGTTTGTCAAAGATCAGATAGTTGTAAATGTGTGGCATTATTTCTGAGGCCTCTGTTCTGTTCCATTAGTCTATATTTCTGTTTTGGTACCAGTACCATGCTGTTTGGATTACTGCAGGCTTGAAGAATAGTTTGAAGTTAGGCAGCATGATGCCTCTAGCTTTTTTATGCTTAGGATTGTCTTGGCTACATCGTCTCTTTTTTGGTTCCATATGGAATTTAAAGTAATTTTTTCCAATTCTGTGAAGAAAGTCGATGGTAGCTTGAAGGGGATAGCACTGAATCTATAATTACTTTGGCCATTTTCATGATATTGATTTTTCCTAACCATGAGCATGGAATATTTTCCATTTGTTTGTGTCCTCTCTTATTTCCTTGAGCAGTAGTTTGTAGTTCTCTTTGAAGAGGTCCTTTACATCCCTTGTAAGTTGTATTCCTCAGTATTTTATTTTATTTGTAGCAATTGTGAATTGGAGGTCACTCATCATTTGGCTCTCTGTTTTTCTGTTATTGATGTATAAGAATGCCAGTGACTTTTGCACATTGATTTTGTATCCTGAGAATTTGTTGAAGTTGCTTACAGCTTAAGGAGATTTTGGTCTTCTAAATATACAATCATGTCATCTGGAAATAGAGACAATTTGACTTCCTCTTTTCCTAATTTAATGCCCTTTATTTCTTTCTCTGGCCTGATTGCCATGGTCAGAACTTCCAATACTCTTTTGAATAGGAGTAGTGAAGGGGGCATCCTTGTCTTGTGCCAGTTTGCAAAAGGAATGCTTCCAGTTTTTGCCCATTCAGTATGATATTGGCTGTGGGTTTGTCACAAATTGTTCTTTTTATTTTGAGATACATTCCATCAATACCTAGTTTATTGTGAGTATTAGCATGAAAGGCTGTTGAATGTTGTTGAAGGCCTTCTCTGTGTCTATTAAGGTAATAATGTGGTTTTTATCTTTGGTTCTACTTGATGGATTATGTTTACTGATTTGTATATATTGATCCAGCCTCGCATCCCAGGGATGAAAGTGACTTGGATCATGGTGTATAAGCTTTTTGATGCGCTGCTGGATTTGGTTTGCCAGTATTTTATTGAGGATTTGCAGATCCATTTTCATCAGAGATATTAGCCTGAAATTTTCTTTTTTAGTTGTGCCTCTGCCACATTTTGGTATGAGGAATATGTTGGCATCATAAAAAGATGTAGGAAGGATTCTCTTTTTTCTATTGTTTGGAATAGTTTCAGAAGAAATGGTAGTACCATCTCCTCTTTGTACCTCTGGTAGAATTCAGCTGTGAATCCATCTGGTCTTGGACTTTATTTTGTTAGTAGGCTATTAACTGCTGCCTCAATTTCAGAACTTGTTATTGGTCTATTCAGGGATTCGACTTCTTCCTGGTTTAGTCTTAGGAAGGTGTAAGTGTCCAGGAATTTATCCATTTCTTCTAGATTTTCTGGTTTATTTGCAAAGAGGCGTTTATAGTATTCTCTGGTGGTAGTTTGTATTTCTGTGGGATCAGTGGTAATATCGCCTTTATAATTTTCTATTGCATCTATTTGATTCTTCTCACTTTTCTTCTTTATTAATCTGGCTAGTGGTCTATTTTGTTGATCTTTTCAAAAAACCAGCTTTGGATTTATTGATTTTTTGAAGGGTTTTTATGTCTCTATCTCCTTCAGTTCTGCTCTGATCTTAGTTATTTCTTGTCTTCTGCTACCTTTTGATTTTGTTTGCTCTTGCTTCTCTAGTTCTTTTAATTGTGACTTTAGAGTGTCGATTTCAGCTCTTTTCTGCTTTCTGTTATGGACATTTAGGGCTAGAAATTTCCCTCTACACACTGCTTCATATGTTTCCCAGAGATTCTGGTACATTGTATCTTTGTTCTCATTGGTTTCAAAGAACAATTTTATTTCTATTTTCATTTTGTTAGTTATCCAGCAGTCATTCAGGAGCAGGTTATTCAGTTTCCAAGCAGCTGTGCAATTTTGAGTGAGTTTCTTAATTCTGAGTTCTATTTTGATTGCCCTGTGGTCTGAAAGACTGTTTGTTACGATTTCCTTTCTTTTGCATTTGTGAGAAGTGTTTTACTTCCAATTATGTGGTCACCTTTAGAGTGAGTGCAACGTGATGCTGAGAAGAATGTATATTCTGTGGATTTGGGGTGGAGAGTCCTGTATATGTCTGCTAAATTTTTACTGGAACACAGCCACATTCAGTAATTTGTTACTAGCACACCAGTGTGAAAAGAAAACCAGTATAACTGAAACAAACACACATAAAACATGGAATAAAAAATAAGTCTTGGAAGGAAAGCCTAATTTTTGTTTGACCGCTTTCATGCTACAATGGCTGAGTTGAGTAGTTGTGACAAATAAAATATGGCATACTCTCTGGTTCTATATAAAGAAAGTTTGCTGACCTCTAGTTTAAAAGAACAACCTAAAGACAGAAAGAATAAGTTGTCTGTGTAGGATTTGTTTTTGTGAGATACTTTGTTTCCTCACATTCTGCCTGGCCTATGTTCTTGCATGCAAATTTACATGGTAGACTCATTGGTAAACCTCTATAGCATCAGTTGTACTAAGAGGTCTTAAGGTATCCTTTACATTTAAAAGATAATTAGGTTTAAACAGTCTATATATTTTAATCACTCTGGGAGGCAGAGGTGGGAAGATCACAAAGTCAAGAGATGGAGAACATCCTGGCCAACGTGGTGAAACCCTGCTCTACTAAATAAATAAATAAATAAATAAATAAATAAATAGTTGGGCTTTGCGGTGTGCGCCAGTAGTCCCAGCTACTTGGGAGGCTGAGGCAGGAGAATTGCTTGAACCAAAGCAAGAAAGCAAGAAAGAAGGAAAGAAGGAAGGAAAGAAGGAAAGAAAAGAAAGAAAGAAAGAAGGAATGAAGGAAAAGAAAGGAAAGAAAGAAAAAGAAAGAATGAAAGAAATGAAAGAAAAGTAAGAAAGAAAGAAAGAAAAAGGTTTTAGCAAAATTGCTCTACCACTGTCCAGCTGAGCCCAGCCTAAAGACACCATTCTACCCCTGCATGAATTTAAAATGAATGGGCATTTTTCTGTTCCACTAGGAGTTAATGACTGATTATTACACAACAAAACCTGATAGATATTTATATTTCTCTTCCATCCTGCTTCAACATCAAAATTTCTTTTAATTCTTATAAACATTGTGTTCCTTTGCTTGTGAATGGATTGATTGTAAATATATACTAAGATTACCATAATATTGTGCGTAACAGACTTGAAACCTCTTGCTTTGTCCTCTCACTCGTCATTCCCTTTTATGTCTGCTTTTGATACCATGTAATACATAACATGTTATTTTGAAATATATAATTTAGAAGATATTTTTATTAAAGTATTTTCATTCAGTGGATGGTAAATGGTGCTTATGGAAGTTAAGATGAGTTAATGGAGTGTTCCTTATACAATGTATTATGTATTATATAACTAATTCACTCTCCTTAAAATATTTTTCCAAAATAATCAAATAATTTTGTGTAAGATTTTTTAAAAAATACATATTTTACATATGTTGATACTAGCATTAATCATACATCTTAAGAAAGAAAATAAACTAATTTGATATTTTTAAAATCAGTATAAATTTTTCACCATTTAAAGTATAAATTTGAAATAAGTAAAAAATGACAGATTGTGAAAATAACTGTAAGATACCACAATCGTCTGTCAGTTTTGAGAGGTCTCAAATAATTTATAATTTGATTCATTTACCGCTTTCTTAAGAGTACATTTTAATTTTTGATTCACAGTGTTCTGAGAAAATTATTAATTTATATTTATATATTGATCATACTTTAATGTAATGATTGAAAAAAGACTGCTCAAATAGATCATTATAAAAATATTTTCAACCATATATATATCTTCAATGATGTTTCTCTCCCTCAAGTCTGCTCTTGTAATAATTTTAACATATTTTTCTTTAGTGAATTCTAATAATACCTTTGGCTTTTTTCTGGGTATTTTATATTAAATACTCTTAGAAACCTCCATTATAAAATTTTAAATAAATAAAATTAAATTAATAAATCAAAATCTCCATATATCTCAACATAATAAACAAGCATCTACTTTGTCTCCACAATGTCTCAGCTATTGTTCAGTGGGTAATGTGCATAACCCAATGAATAACGTTACTGTGGTAATAATCTGTGGTAAACTTACATACCAGAGGCAATATACAATCATAATTAAGGGAACAAACAGTCTGTGCTTCAATTCTGCACTGAATTCATGGCTGAGTGACAGTGAAAATGTTTCTTAATTTTCCAGCACTTATGTTTCTTCACAAATAAAATGAGGATTATTTTTGAATTAAATACATTAATATGGTAAAATAACATAAATCCTGCTATTTGAGTGCTTTTATTACTGAGACAGATAATTAACATAATAAATATATAATGTGTAATTATAGTTAAGTTTAGAAGCATCACGGTTGATTATAGGACTGTAATTTTTGTTAAGGTATCCAGGGTAGACCTCATCAAGAATATGTAATTTAAGCAAAAACGGATGGAGGTAAGCTATGTAGATATGTAGGAGAAGATCATTCTGGAAAAAGGGAATAGCCATTGCCAAGTCCTCAGCTATATTTGAGGAATCCTAAGGAGTACAGGACATAAGCATAGGGAGCCATAGAAAAGATCGTTAAAGATGAAGTCATGGGATTGCTAAAATCCCAGACACTTTTAATGGCCTTGTAGACCATTAAAAGACGTATGGTTTTTAGTATGTAGAGAATTACTGGAGGATATTTGGTGGGGAAGCAACATGATATCATTAATGTTTTAAATAGGTAATGCTATCAATTCTACAAAATCTAATGTAAGGGAAACAGAAAGAGTAATTAACAACCATAGCAATAGTCCCCAAGGATATTTATGAAGATAATACAGGAGAGTTCGTCTTTGAAATGCTGAGAAACAGTCATCTTCTGGAATAAATAGTTTTAAAATTTTCAGATCAGTACTTAAAAGTAATTCTAACAATTCTGAGAATTAAACAACAGAAACCATGTGATTCAGTTCAAATGTAAAAATTATCATAACTTACAAAAATATCAGAATATAAGATATAAATTATATGATTATCTCAGGAGATGAAAGGCAATGCATTTAATTGAATCCATTATTCAATTTTTCTTTCAAAAATTGCAATATTGGATTAGAAAAAAATTATTAATTTGATTAAGAATATTTACACACAGTAAAATAAAATATATAATAGATATCATTGTAAATAGTAACATATTAAACATGTTGCACCTTTAGTTCAGTAAGGAGACAACAAATTTGTGTTCACTATTTCTTTAATTCAACAAACAGTATTCAGGGGTCCTAATTACTGCAATATTGTAAAACAGATATTAAAGCACAAATATTATGGTGGTAGAAGTAAAATATTAATTATTTGCATTGAGACTAATTTGTGAATTTATTGGAGAGGACTGGATACAACAAGTTCAATGCAAATATTGTATTTTTAACATATCAAAAACAATCGCAAACAATGATGGTACACAATCAATCTATTAACTGATTGCATTTATGTAGCATCAAAACATCAAACACTGAAGAGGAGGCAGTGAAAGATAGCCAAATGAAACCTACCTGCAATTATCTTCCTTGCAGAAATACTGAATTGAGCAACTATCTATACAAGAAACAACTTTATAAGAATGAAAAAATCAGGTGAACAATCATAGTACATGCTTTTAACATCATAACAAGGAAAGAGGCACTGAGAAGGAAAGAAAAAAAAGGCTTTCTTGAATTGCCGATACCTCCCCTCCCCTATTCTCCAGCAGCAGCAGTGGCAGTGTCACATACAGAGAGAATCTGTGAGCTTAGGGAAGAAACTGTGCTCTTGAGAGACTTTGCATTGGAATATGTAACAGCACAGAGCAACAGAGGACAGAAATTGGCCAGTGTCCATGGATGGATCACTTAGACAAGCCCTAGACAGAGTGGAACTGTTCATCCTAGCAGTTAGAGCCTGAGATCTGATAAGCCCCACCACTGAGGACTAAAGTGCCCTGAGGTCCTAAATTAACTAGAAATGTGGTCTAGGCCACAGAACTGCAATTTCTGGGTAAGTCCTATGCTATGTAGGGCTCAGATCTAGTGGATTTGGGGTACATGACCTAGTGAAACACCAGCTGGGGAGGTCCAGGGGTGCTTGCATCACCTCTCCCTAGACCCCAGGCAGCACAACTTATAGCTTGAGGAGTGACTCCTTGCTTCTGCTGTAGGAGAGAAGGGGACTTTGTGTTGCAAAGAGGACCCCTATGCAGCTTGAAGAAGTTACAGAAGATGGATCTTCAACCCTCTGCAACCCTTAGGATTATGATTCTCTTATAAAAAGGAGAGGGAAAATGGTCAGAGACATGTGAACCAGAGCATTTCCATCTTAAATAGGAGCTTGGTAAAATGATGCTGAATCCTACTGGGCTGTATTTCCATAGGGTTAAGGCATTGTAAGTCACAGGATGAGGTAGGAGCTCAGCACAAAATACAAGTCATAAAGACTTTGAGAAAACAGGTCACAATAAATGTGCTGGCCAAAATCCACCAAAATCAAAATGATGATGAGAGTGATCTCTGGTCTTCCTCACTGACACACTCCCACCAGGGCCATGACAGTTTACAAATGCCATTGCAATATCAGGAAGTTACAAAAAAGGGAAGGGTTGAATATCCACCCTTTGTTTAGCATATCTTCAAAAAATAACCTTAAAAATGGGCAACCAGCAGCCCTCCAGGTTGCTCTGCCTATGGAGAAGCCATTCTTTTACTCTTTTAATAAACTTGTTTTCATTTTGTACTGTGGGCTGGCCCTAAATGCTTTTTTGTGCAAGATCCAAGAATCTTTTCTTGGAGTCTAGATTGGGACCCCTTTCCTCTAACAACTGTATGGCAATAAACTGGAAAACCTAGAAGTAAATAAATTCCTTGACACTTACAACCTACCAAGATTGAACATGAAGAAATCCAAAACCTAAATATGTCACTAACAATTAATGATATCAAAGCCATAATAAATATTCAACCAGGAAATGAAAGTCCGGGACCTATTGGCTTCTGTGTTAGTTCATTCTTAGACAGCTATAAAAAAAATACCTAACACTGGATAATTTATGAAGAAGAGAGGTTTAATTGACTCATAGTTCTGCAGGCTTAACAGGAAGCATTACTGGGAGGCCTCAGGAAACTTATCATTATGGGAGAAGGTGAAGGAGAAGCAAGCACTTTCTTCACATAGTGGCAGGAGAGAGAGTGAGAGAGAGAGAAAGAGAAAATGCTACACATTTTCAAATAACCAGAACTGATGAGAACTCGCTCACTATTACGAGAATAGCACGGGGAAGTTTACCCCATGATTCAATCACCTCCCACCAGACTCCTGCCACAACAGGTAGGGATTAGGATTCAAGATGAGATTTGTGTGGGGACACAGAGTCAAATCATATTAGCTTCACTGCTGAATTTTACAAAACATTTAAAGAATTACATATCCTACTCAAACTATTTCAAAAAATAAAGGTGGCTAAAATACTTCCAAACTCATCCAAAGTTACATAAAAAAGAAAAGAAAAACCTACAAGCTAAAATCTCTAATAAACATAGATGCAGAAGTCCTCAACAAAATACCATTGAACTAAATTCAACAACATATATAAAGCTTATTCATTATGCATGACCAATTGGAATTTATCCCAGGCATGCAAGAATGGTTTAACTTACGCAAGTCAGTCAATGTGATACATAATATTAATAGAATGAAGTACAAAATCATATGATCATTTTAACTGATGCTGAAAAAGCATTTGATACTATTTATCATCTCTTCATGACAAAAGTTTTATAAAGCAGGATATAGACGGTACAAACCTCAACACAATAAAAACTGTATATGACAGACCTAAAGCTAGTATCATACTGAACAGGTACAAACTGAAAGTCTTTCCTCTAGATCTAGAACAAGACAAGAATTCACAATTTTACCAGTTATTCAACATAGCAGTAGAGATATTGTTTAGAATAATAAAACAAGAGAAGGGAAGAAACAGCATTCAACTGGAAAGGAAAAATTGAAATTGTTCTTTTCTGCAGATGATATAATCTTATATTTCAAAAAACCTGGACTACACCAAAATACTGCTATAACTGATAAAGAAATTCAGTAAAGTTTCAGTATACAAAATCAGCATGCAAAAATCAGTAGCGTTTCTACATGCCAGCGGTGCACAATCTGAACAAAAAAGCAAAAAAGTAACCCTTTTTGTAATAGCGACAAAAAATAAAATATCTAGGAATAAACAAAACCAAAAAAAGTGAAAGACTTCTAGAATAAAACTATGAACCATTAATCCAAAAAAGAAAGACCAAAAAAATTGAAAGATATTTTATGTACATGGACTGGAAGAATCAATATTTTAAAAATATCTATACTACCCAAAGCACTCTAAAGATTCCATGCAATCCCTGTCAAAATAAAAATAATACTCTTCACAGAAATGGCAAAAGTAATCCTAATATTTATATGAAACCCCACAAGACTCACAATAGCAAAAGCTATCCTGGACAAAAAAAGCAAAATATGAGGAGTCACATTACCTGACTTCAAATTATACTTTGGAGATATAGTCATCAAAACAGCATAGTAATGGCATACAACAGACAGAGACCAATGGAACAGAACAGAGAACACAGAAATAAATCCATACAACTACAGTGAACCCATTTTCAACAAAGATGCTGAGACCATACACTGGGGAAGGGAGGAGAATCTCTTCGATAAATGAGGCTGGGATAATGGGATATCCATAAGCAGAAGAATGAAGTGAGACCCCATCTCAATCACCATATAAGAAATTTAAAAAAAAGAAGTAAAGACTTAAATCTAAGACCACAAGCTATGAAAGTATTATAAGAAAACTTTTGGGAAACTCCAAAACGCTGGTCTGGGCAAATATTTCTTGAGTAATACCCCATAAACACAGGCAACTCAAGAGAAAAAAAAATGGGCAAATGGGATCACATCAAGTTTAAAAGCCTCTGCTCAGCAAAGAAAACAGTTAATAAATTGAAGAGAAAAACTAGAGAATGGGAGAAAATATTTGCAAACTATTACTCTGACAAGGAATTAATAAGCAGAATATATAAGGAGCTCACACAACTCAATAGGAAAAAATAAAATAATCCAATTTAAAAAGAAGCAGATATCTAAATTGATATTTTTAGAAAGAAAACATACAAAGACCAAACAGATATATGAAAAGGTGTTCAACAACATTGACCATTAGAAAAATAAAAATTAAAAAGCTACAATGAAATATCTTACCCCAGTTAAAATGGCTTTTATTCAAAAGACAGGCAATAACAAATACCAGTGAGGATGTGGAGTAAAGGAAACCCTTGTACACTATTTGTTGAAATGTAAATTAGTATAGCCTCTATGGAGAACAGTGTGGAGGTTCTTCAGAAAACTAAAAATAGAACTACCATAGATCTTGCAACCTCACTTCTAGGTATCTACCCAAAAGAAAGGAAATCAGTGTATTAGCAAGATATCTGCACTCCCATATTTATGGTAGCATTATTCAGAATAGTCAATATTTGGAAGCAACCTAAGCATCCATCAACAGTTGAATGGGTAATAAAATTATGGTACATATACACAATGGAGTACTATTCAACCATAAAAATGAAGGAGATTCTGTCATTTGCAAAAACACAGATGGAACTGGAGAACATTATAAGTGAAATAAACCAGGCACAGAAAGACAAACTACATGTTCACACTTATTTGTGGGGGTTAAAAATGAAAACGGTTGAACTCATAGAGACAGAATGTGGAAAGATGGTTACCAGAGACTGGGAAGCATGGTCAGGGACAGGTAAGTGAGGATGATTAATGGATATGAAATTAGAGTTAGATGGAATAAATAAGATCTAATATTTATAGCACAACAGTGTGATTAGAATAAACAATAATTTATTGTACATTTAAAAATAACTAAGAGAGTATAACTACAAAGTTGAGAACATAAAGAAATGATAAATGCTTAAGGTGATGGATTCTCCATTTACCCTGATGTGATTATTACACATTGTATCCCTGTTCCAAAATATATCGTTTACCCCATAAAAACACACACCTATTGCATTCCTATAAAAATTTTAAAATATAAAAAGTACCTTGAAAAAATATCAAATATTAGAAATTGTTCCAACAAAAATGTATAAGACCCCTATATAGAATACTGTAACACATTACAGAAATTAATTTTAGATCTTAATGATTGGCATGATTTGTCTTGTTCCTGGATTAGAAAACTCTATTATAATTCTCTATCAATTTTACATCAATTGACCTATAAATTCAATTTAATATCAATCAAAATCATATTGGGACATTGAGTTAAAATCAATAAATACTATTCAAAAATTAATATGTGAAAAAGACTATCAAAAATCTTAAGAAAATAGTAGAAAAATTATATTTCCAGATACTATAACTCAGAAACTTGGCAATTAAGTTTCATATTAATACAATTATAAGTCAATAGAACAAAATTGAGATTTAATAAAGAGTGAAATATTTATAAACATTTAATTTATAAAATAATTTTTACACATGTGAGCTGTGTACAAACAACAAGGATTTCAATAAATAAAATTGGTAATTAAATATTTATGTTTTTAAAAGTAATTTTTTTTCCTCATACCAGTCACAAAACTTAATTGGATGTAATTCACCTATTTAACATAGGATGAAAATAATAAAGCCTATAGAAAATAATATGGAAAAATTTCTTAGAGATTTGGAGTAGGATTTTCTTTGACCACAGCAGTTCTAATGAAAATGATACGGATATAAGGTAATTTTGAGTGAACTAAAGAGAAGACTAGAAAATGGAAAATTTGACTTTGAATTGGTAAATATAAACAAATATTCTGATATTGTACCATGAATTGAAACAAAGAAATGGACAGCAGCTAAGAGACAGTTGAGTTCAAGAGTGTATTGTTAAAGCTGAAGATACCAATATATATGCATGTTTGTATGTGTGTGGACTAATAAAATAATTAATCAAAGATAGAAATCTAAGATTCAAAAGAGATTTGGCAATCACAGAAGTAGAGTCACTGTGCAAATTTGAAGAGACAGGATAGAAGCTGAAAGGCAATTTTTCAAAGGAAGAAAAATGTTTCATACACTTTATGCAAAAACAAAATGGGATTCAGATACTGACTAAGGAGTAGGAAAGATAGGAAAGGGCATTTGGAAAACATTAAGTCAAAGAGATGAGGTGAAGATAACAACTAAACATAAACCACATTTCTTTGGATAATGTAGTTTAGTTGTAAAATTATTAACAATATTTCTAAGATTTTCAAAATTTTGTCATTTTACCATGGGGAGTAGGAGTGCATATAAATATGTTATTAATGATATGGATAGGTTTTGCTTTATAATTATTATTGGAATTACAGATATGTTTTATGTAGTCTTTTTCATGAATTGTATATCTCACAATTTAAAAAATATATAAATGGATTAGTGTAGGGTGTGGATTATGTTGTATACTTAAGGTTTGCTTTATTGATACTGATGTTCCACTCTGGCTTAGAGTCTAACTCTTGTTGCCCAGAACCAAAGTAAAAGGTTATAAATCAACATGGTTAGTGAACATAGGTAGTCTGAAAAACATATTAGCTAAATTCTTTTTTTTTCTTTTATTGTACTTTAGGTACTAAGGTACATGTGCATATCATGCAGGATTGTTGCATAGGTACATACATGGCAAGGTGGTCCATCCCCCTGTCACCTATAGCTGGCATTTCTCCCCATGTTATCTCTCCACAACCTCTTCACCCCCTGCTGTCCCTCCCCTAGCCCCCACCAACAGACCCCAGCATGTGATGCTCCCCTCCCTGTGTCCACGTGTTCTCATTCTTCAACACCTACCTATGAGTGGGAACATGTGGTGTTTGATTATCTGTTCTTGTGTCACTTTGCTGAGGATGATAGTTTCCAGCTTCATGCATATCCCTACAAAGGACACGAACTCATCATTTTTTATGGCTGCATATTATTCCATGGTGTAAATGTGCCACATTTTCCTTGTCTAGTCTATCATCAATGGGCATTTGGGTTGGTTCCAGGTTGTTGCTATTGTAAACAGTGCTGCAATGAACATACATGTGCTTGTGTCTTTATAATAGAACAATTTATAATTCTTTGGGTACATATCCAGTAATAAGATTGCTGGGTTGAATGGAATTTCTATTTCTAGATCCTTGAGGAATCACCACACTGTCTTCCACAATGGTTGAACTAATTTACAATCCCACCAAGAGTGTAAAAGTGTTACTATTTCTCCACATCCTCTCCAGCATCTGTTGTTTCCAGATTTTTTAATAATCACTATTCTAACTGGAGTGAGGTGATATCTCAATATGGTTTCGATTTGCATTTCTCCAATGACCAGTGATGATGAGCATTTTTTTATATGTTTTTTATTCTCATATATGTCTTCTTTTGAAAACTGTCTGTTCATATCCTTCACCCATTTTTGAATGGAGTTGTTCATTTTTGTCCTGTAAATCTGCTTTAGTTCTTTGTAAATTCTGTATATTAGCCCTTTGTCAGATGGGTAGATTGCAAAAATTTTTTCCCATTCTGTTGGTTGCTGGTTCACTCTAATGATTGTTTATTTTGCTGTACAGAAGCTCTGGAATTTGATTAGATCCTATTTCTCTATTTTGTCTTTTGTTGCCAATGCTTTTGGTGTTTTAGTCATGAAGTCCTTGCCTATGCCCGTGTCCTGAATGGTTTTATGTAGGTTTTCTTCTAGGGTTTTTATGGTGTTAGGTCTTATGTTTAAGTCTTTAATCCATCTGAAGTTAATTTTAGTGTAAGATGTCAGGAAAGGGTCCAGTGTCTGCTTTCTGCACATGGCTAGCCAGTTTTCCCAACAACATTTATTAAACAGGGAATCCTTTCCCCATTGCTTGTTTTTGTCAGCTTTGTCAAAGATCAGATGGTTGTAGATGTGTGGCATTGCCTCTGAGGCCTCTGTTCTGTTCCATTGGTCTATATCTCTGTTTTGGTACCATCACCATGCTGTTTTGATTACTGTAGACTTGTAGTACAGTTTGAAGTCAGGTAGAGTGATGCCTCCAGGTTTCTTCTTTTTGCTTAGGATTGTCTTGGCTATGCAGGCTGTCTTTTGGTTCCATATGAAGTTTACGGTGTTTTTTTCCAGTTCTGTGAAGAAGATCATTGGTAGTTTGATAGGGACAGTGTTGAGTCTATAAATTACTTTGGGCAGTATGGCCATTTTCATGATATAGATTTTTCTTAACAATGAGCATGGAATGTTTTTCCATCTGTTTGTGTCCTCTCTTATTTTCTTCAGCAGTGGTTTGTAGTTCTCCTTGAAGAGAGTCTTTAGATCCTTTGTTAATTGTATTCCTAAGTATTCTATTCTCTTTGTAGCAATTGTGAATGGGAGTTTGCTCTTGATTTGGCTCTCTATTAGTCTGTTATTGATGTATAGGAATGCTTGTGATTTCTGCACATTGATTTTGTATCCTGAGACTTTGCTGAAGTTGCTTATCAGTTTAAGGAGATTTTGGGCTGAGACAATGGGGTCTTCTAAATATACAATCATTTCATCTGCAAATAGAGACAATTTGACCTCCTCCTTTCCTAATCAAATACTCTTTTTTTTTCTTTCCTGATTGCTCTGGCTAGAACTTCTAGAACTATATTGAATAGGAATGGTGAGAGAGGGAATCCTTGTCTAGTGCCAGATTTCAAAGGGAATGCTTCCAGTTTTTTCTCATTCAGTATGATATTTGCTGTGGGTTTGTTGTAAATAGCTTTTATTATTTTGAGCTAAATTCTTAGCATTCAATTTACAACATGCTACATACAATTTAAAATTAAAATTTTAAAGTCAATTCTAGTTTTTTGTCATAAAATACACATATGTGAAAATGCAGCATATTTCACTTTCATACATAAGGAAAAAAGCAAAAATTAATATCTGTAGTATTGATTATATTTAACTCAAATAGTCTTTTTGAACTTCTTTCCAAATCCTTTTCAGCTTTTATGGCTAGCTATATGACATTTGTGGCATATAAACACAGGATTTTCTTGTCTTTTAAGGAAAATAAATGTTTAGCTAGCATTTTTATGTTTTTTTTTAAACGTTAAATGGAAAATAACTAAAATCCAATTTTTCTTTTGTTCACTTAGTTGTCTTTACCACCTCACTTTTTTGTGGTAAATTTTGTTAAGACATAATGATATTTTTCATTCTTATTTATCTGAAATATATAATGATAAAATATCATCAGAAAAAAATATTTTTCTAGTTTTTAAGTTTTTGCATGTGCCAGAATTTATTGTAAGAATTATCAGACATTATGTCTAACAGTGGAGTTGAAAGAACTAAAATCTCTAATTTTTAACAGCTTTTATGTATGCTGCCGCCTTAACTATGTGCAATTTATAAGCTGTAGACAAATCTTCACCCTCAGTATGTGACATCAACAGAATCATTAATTCAGAGAAGGGAATCTGAAGTGAGAATCATGGTGGGGCTGGGCAACAGTTGGCTGCTTGAGCTGAATTTTCCAAGTTCACACCTAACTTAATTACTTCTCCTAATATCTCATTTGTGTTTCCATAGTGGCCTTGACTTTGAATTTTATACCTCCTAAGACTGAAGAAAAAGTAACAGATAGAAGAAAGTGAGACCAAAGTGCTGATTGGTAGAGAAGTGTGTATATCAAGGTCATTCCTTAGGGATGTAGTGCCTATTAAAAGCAGGAGTTATTTTTACTTCTTTTTTAGGAGAATGAATATTTTTCTGAGTTATTTGTCCTGAGGCCTAACAGGAAACTTTATCAAAGAGTGGGATTTCCTCAAATATCATGACCTGTGTATATTTCTAACTTGGAAGTTTATCATGGTATTTTGAAGAAGTAGTATGCATGTTTTGATGGGAGATAAAATTAATGATCCTAATGAAAATGTCAAGATGTGGGCAATAAGAAAATATCCATCTTTATTTTTTGTTGCCATAATTCTGCTTGTCAGTGTTCAACCAATAAATTTAATAATTTGGAAATAAATTATTGACATTTGAATTATATTATTAGAAATATGCTATAGCTTAGAAAACAAGCCTCATCATGACAAAACATTGAAAGCCATTTATTTTCTGTTATTGTTAATTTGAAAGTCCTCATGTTGTGTAAAGTGCTATAGTGAATATTCTTAAACAAACAGATTCACAAAAATACTTGATTATATAAATTATCTGTGTGGTCAAATATTTTATAAAAGCTTTGATTAAACATAACAGTAATTAGAAGACATAATCTATGGAGAAGACTGTCAGTTAAAATATACAAAAATAAACTCCTGCCACCTTTTTAAACCCTTTATGAACATGCATACGTGATCATCAGCAAAAATACCTATGTAGAGTCGTTAACTTTTAATTTAGAAATGGTTCTTGGTTGCTATGTTGATGTTTTTAAATACACTCTACTTAACTGTATTTTTAAATTTAATTTTAAACGAGTAAGTCAAAATACACATTATTTTCTGAAAAATAATTTTGAGGATAACTAACAAAAGTATATACTCCATAAAATTAATAAAGAAGTTGTATAAACAAAGAGAAAGGATAGGGTAAGCTGGAATAAAGGGTATTAATAAAGTAAGAAATGCAAAATGTTGCTTAAGTCTTGATATCCAAAAGAAAGAGTATTAACTTTCTTTTAGAAATTTTTTTCAGGCTAAATTATTAATTTGCCACATAGAGCTTCATATCATATTCATGTAACATACATAAGATGGAAACATTCTGGATTCGGACTATTCCTCTATAATCCGCTCTTTGTAGGTTTTATGAGTGGTCCTACCCCATATCTTTCACCTTGATCTCCAGGCCCAGGATAATCAAATTATATTTCTTATACAAAAAGGGCTAAAGTTCATAAAGAGCAACAGATTTCTCAGTTGGTGTAAACACAGAAATACAACATCTTGAATATCCTCTTTTGGCAGACTAAGCAGTCTGCCTATTTGACTCTCCTACATGCGTTTTTCTCAAACCCCTTACATATGACTTAATATTCACAACTTGAAGTTAGTCTAGCTACCCCACTTTTGTAGACTCTGCTAATTTTTTTAAAGAGATTTAAACTTGTTTATAATCCTCCATTGACATATATTAGATTTGGTAAAAATTTTCTACCATGCCTCACATTTTATGCCTGTTGCTTTTGTCTCAGCCACTGGGACATCTTACTTCACTTACATACTTTTATATATTACATACTTTTATATCATAAATCGGGCTTTCTAGGTCTGCCTGGTAAAACTTGACATAGGTTGACGTTCATCATCCTGAGTCATAAAAATTACTCTACTCTTTGATTGTGTACCTGGAGCAAACAAATACCTTTAAGCTAGTAGAGTCACCTCAATGCCTACTGGGAATAGAACTGGAGTCCTAATACTTTCTGATTTTTCATTTGAACTTTCTAAAACACTTTCCCGAAACTATAATTCCATTTTATCAATTAAACCTATTTGCAGCCAAACCAAAAGGAACTACTAGATATTATTAAGGCCGGGCTCAGGTGGCTCATGCCTCTAATGCCAGCACTTTGGAAGGCCAAGGCTGGCGGATCACAAGGTCAGCAGATCGAGACCATCCTGGCTAACATGGTGAAACCCCATCTCTACTAAAAATACAAAGATTAGCTGGGTGTGGTGGTGCATGCCTTTAATCCCAGGAGAGATTATGGGGGAGGCTGAGGCAGGAGCATAGCTCAAACCAGGTAGTCGGAGATTGCAGTGAGCCGAGATCGCTGTGCACCACTGCACTCCAGCCTGGTGACAGGACAAAACGAAACTCCATCTCCAAAAAAAAAAAAAAGATATTACTGAGCTCCAGGCTCCAGAGGAAAGTCTCTCAGTTGAAAATTTAATCTAACACTTTTCCCACCATATCTGCAACTTAAAAGCCATTTCTTGGACTATCCAAAGCTAGATAATAAAGATAAGGCTCATTGATTACAAATTCTCCCTTCTTCTATTCATGGTAGCCACTATGACATGTTATTTCTTAACACACCTACCATACTTGGCTTGTTTTTCTCCTATATATTACTAACACCTGGGTGGCTCGCCTTATAATTTCAAGATGACCAAAATACATACATTTAATAGGTTCAAAATTTAAACTTTAACAAGTTATTTGTGGCACTTGAAGCAACTGAAATTGCTGTAGACCTTATACGGAGTAGGTTAATGTTTGTGATGACTACTCATTGTTAAAAATAATCCACTTTCGGTAACAGCCTTCCATTATCAATAATAAAGTCATCACATGCATCACTAGGAGAGATAAACTAAAATGAAGGCAATGTGTCTATCTTGATAATCCCTATGTCAGCTCACTTCTACCTAAGCTACATAAATAAGAATGCCCCCAATTTGCTTCTCTTAAAAGGGCTTTCAAGCCACCTCCTTATTTGATTTTGATCTTCCTTATTTCACAATCTTAGACTCACCATCTTCTCATCATATCTTTCAGAGAGATACTGGTTATTTTGACTGAAAAATAAAAAATACCTTCCTGCTTTTCTATATCTGAGTGTAGTAGATTGTTGTCATCAATTTTAGGGCAAATAGCTCTTCCATATGTGCAGAATAGAAAAAGAATGAAGATAATTATAAAGCACTAGTAATTTTTGATAGCTGACATTTTAGAAACCTTGGAGAATTGAATATGGAAAATAGAGGATTGTTCTCTGCTACAGTAGCAAAGGCATCTAACTTGTGCCTTATGTGAAGAGGCAAAGATCCTTTCTCTTCAATATAAACTACAAAAATAAGCTATATAATACTAACATTTCAGACTACTCTCATTTTGCCGTTTCTTTAACTTACCTTGTTAATATTTCTCCAAAGGATCTGTCTTAAATTGTCATTGGGCATATAATTCAAGAGTAACTCTGTAGTTCTTCTTGATTAGGTTCTCAGAATAGTATTTAAGCTTTTCTTTTCTTTCTTTTCATTTTTTAACAGCCTAAACTAACTGCTTCTTTGATTTCCGCTAAATGATTTGTTTCACTTGGGATTTGCAAATTATAAACCCCATTTGCAAGAGAACAATCTGATCATAGCTGTGCTGCTCTACAGTTTAAATTAGAATTTTGGAAATCTGAAGATTTAAATTAAAGCTCATACCCAAGGTAACAAAAAACCCTCCACTCAACACTCATAGAGAGTAATTATATGTGAGAACCTGAAATTAGAAACTGAAATTAGAGCTATGTTCACTAAGCACCAAAGAACAGCTATTTTTTTTAGACCTCATAATGAAATGATTCCAGGTAAGATAATATACATGTCAGAGCCATTCAGTGCCACATTTCCCAGCTCTTATTTTCTTTTCTCAAATATATTGAATCCCTTTAACTCCTTTTGTTGGTAAAAATGTTTTAAACTATTTATGGTGATGTGATATTTGAAAAAAGATTTTCTCTCACATTTAAAAAAGAGGTAAAAAGTGCCATGCTTAAAAAAATTCTTTTGGATTTATCTTATATTTATAATAGAAAATACAAATAAGAGGTAATTCGTGCATCTAGTACTGCTCATCACAATAATAAAGAACATAATATATTTATTATTATGTAAAGTATATTTTATAGTTTATGATGTTATAACAAAGAATATGCAGAAGATATTCATGAAAATAACAAGTAATGATTATTAAGCTCTTTTATACCAAGCATTGTGTCCAATACTTCACAACTATTTTCTTCTGAAATCTGAAGAGTAACTTGCTATCAAGATTTTACACATACACATACACATACACATATATACTTATATACCTGAATTTACCGAAGAGTTTGAATTGAATAATTATCCCAATCACAAAGCTAAATTTTAAGAATTTACACGTTCAACCTCTATAATACTGTAGTGTGTATTGCTTTTAACTTAGAGTGTTGAACATTAAAAAAATTATTTGCTAAAACAAAATTACCTGATGTTTCTAATACGTTGAATGCATGTTCTACATAATGTTAATTTTACTTTAGAATATAAATGTATAAACAAGAGTATTTATATAAAAATAAACTGAATAAATGTAAAGTTTAAACTGAGTATGAGATCAAATTTAAACAAATAATACCAGATATGGCAAGATAATAATTGCTAAGAACTAGCACAAAAATTTAAAAATAATGATGATACCAATAATATTTTGGTATCATGATTAGTGATAAAACCTGTTAATGGTCTTTGGCCCTCATGAGTCTAGTTTGCCTCCAGCAATCTAACAGATAGTCAAAGATCACAATGCATTGAAAGATATCTGTTAAAAGATATATATGTTGTTATATATATATATATAAACATATATGAGATTCATAGATTCATATTTATATGGTTTTCACATCATATATGTATCTATGAATGTATGTCTATATCTATGACTCTTATACATATTATTTTCATATGAAAATATCATATATGAGATTCATAGATACATACATATATATGTTTCAATGCAGTCAGTGGTATCTATATAAAACATTGATTGAGCCCATATTACCCTTCCAGTATGCTTTCTTGAGCTAAAAGGGGCTCATAAAATTAGATATAGATGTACAAAAATTGATGTTTTCTACTCATAAACTTTAAATTACAGAATATTAAAAAAGCCTCCTCTTTTGGAATGAGTTTCTCTAATTTACCATTCTCATAAGAAAAAATGAAGACATGGGACTACATGAAGTTTAGGCTGAGTTCCTGATCTCCATGCCTAGGCTTATATGAAGAGTGTCAAATAGACATTACATATAAGTTTATACCCCATTTATAATATTTTTTATTTAATAGAGAATTACAGACCACATTCTCTCCTCTAAACAATAGAAAGCCTTTTCCAATTAATTCACTATCAATTAAAAACTCAAAGAGTGATTTCACACTATGTTAATGTAGAGTCTATATTGGCATGTCTGTTCTGGAAGACAGTTTGGTACTGAGCATGACAAGCTTAAAAATGAGCAAGAAGTAGCTCTTCACATCTGCAAGAAATTTACTGAACAGTGTGTGTAATAACAATAAAAAATTTTCCTAATTTTTTAACAAGGAATAATTTGAATAATGCAATGTAATATAATCTAAGCCTTATACATCGTCTAAAATCTAATATGAACAATTCAGTTATTAAAATATAAAACTATATCATAAAGAGTATAATCAATGAAATATCAATATACTCAAAACACGTATTAATCACTGTACTATTTAATGGTAAAAATTGACAAGAAAATAATTAATTATAATATGCGTCCAACACTATCATGATAAAACCATCCAGAAAAGCATAAAGAAAATTACTTTTAACATGATAAAAGGTATGTATAGAAAACTTACAGCTAACATTATTCTCAATAGTGAAAAATAAATACTTTCCGCTAAGATAAGAAACATGACAAAGCTTCCACTTTCACCATCTCTATTTAGCTATCAGCATTTTAATTCAGAACAATTGGACAATAAAAATAAATGATGACATTCAAATTGGAAAGGAATAATTAAATGCATCTCTTAATAAAAAGAGATAGAGCTAAGTGTAAATTGCAGAAGGGAGAAAATAATAAAAATTAGAATGGGAAATAATAAAATAAAGAATAATAATAAAATAACAAAATAAAGAAAAGCAATAGAGAAAATTCAATGAAAGCAAATGTTATTCTTTGAATAAATTAGCAAAATTGAAAAATATTCAGCTATTTTGACCAAAATATAAAATAAATTAAAGAGAGAGAAGGAAAGAAGACAGTGAATTCTTAGTTTACCAGAAACAGAAATAAAAGAGGGAACATAATTACTGAGCTTATATAAATATAGAGAATTATAAAGGAATAATATGACAAATTAGATACTCAGCATTCAATAAGTTTGATAATTTAAATGCAATATACAAATGTCTGAAAGACACAAACTATCAAACCAATTCTAACTAGCCTTAGAGTAAGTGAAAAAAAATGAAATAGTAATAAAAACTATGTATTATTAAATTCCCAGGCCCAGATGGTTTCAACACTGAATATTACCAAACATTCAAAGAAGAATTGATAGCAATTCTTTGCAAAATTTTCCACAAAATAGAGGAGAGGAACACTTCCTACCTAATTTGACAAGGCCCATGTAACTCTGATACAAGCCAAAGACATCACAAGATAATTGCAAACCAAAATATCTTATAAATATGGTGGCAAAAATTCTCTAAAAAGTAAATATAAACAACTAAATCCAGCAACATATAAGAAGATGATAGCTAAAGAGTGCAAGTTTTATTTTTGAGGAGTTGATAATATTCTAAAATTGAGGATAGTGATGGTGGCTTATATCTGGAAATATACTAGAAATGTTTTAATTGTGTGGTATGTGAGTGATGTTGCAACATAGCTGTTGCAGAAAAAAAGAAAGAATATCTCATAACCTAGCTATAAAGAGAAAATATTCTTTCTGTACTTGATTATTAGCTAACCAAGCCTCTTCTAATCCCCTAGCAGATGCTTGTTATAAAAATAAAATGGAAAAATGCTCAATAAATCTTACTTTATAATTTAAACAATTGGATAGCCTCCGCTTCCCCCGTGCCCTCAATGACCCTGACAACTTAGTATTCTACATATATAGAATGTAAGTGCTCACTGGAAGAGTTACATGCATTCCTTTATGTGTTTATATGTGTGTCTGTTTTTCCTGAACATTGTTATTCAATTTCTTTCTCTCTTTTTTTATTTAATCAAATTATACCAACTAAAAAAGTGTCCATCTCAACTACTGCAAGTTCTGAAATTATTGTTTCTTTCTGTTTTCTTTCTCAATATGTGCCTTCCTTTTAAAAGTTTCCTGTGGCCTGGACAAGTGCTGCCTAGTAAAAATATAACAGCTTAATTTAAGTGTAATTTTACTCTTAATAGACACATGAAAATTAAGAAAACTTTATTTCAATAACATATATTCTTAAATTAACATTTCAACATGGAATTAATATTAAAAACACTCTAATGAAGTGTTTTATGTGCTTCCTCATTTTAGATGTTTCCAATTTTGCATGTGTTTTATACTTACTGTTCATACCATCTGGTCTAGCCATATTTAAGTTTATAATAGTCAAATGTTACTGGTGTTTACAACACTATACAGCAAATGTTGGGACCAAAGCAGGTACTTTACATATTAATGGGAGGGGGGTAGAAAAAAATTGTTACCACCTTTTGTGAAGAAACTACAAAGTTTTGAGAAGCAATATATATGTTATTATTATTATTATTATCATTATTATTTTAGTTTGAGTTCTACCTTGGTCTTCTTATAAGTGTATTCATAAAGGAGCAAACACTTATCTACTCCCAAAAAGACTGACATTTTGGGCAGATAAAATAGAATGTCATTTATTTAAAAATACAAAAAGAGATCATCGTTTTAATAATTTTAAAAATATTGTTTAAATCACAGCTGTGAACATTATATAGATTTAATTCTCTTAAGACTTGACATTTATTAGAAGTCATAAATTCAATGCTAAAAGGTTAGTAAATAAAATGAATGGTAAGAAATAATTTTGATTTGATCCTGCTAAATTTTTGTTTTCTTTGATATTTTCTGGTATTGGTAATGATTCATTATACTTAATATTGTCCTCAAATTTGAAAATATTGTGTGTATGTATGTTAAATCAAAGGCACAGATATGGAAATTCATAGATTGTTGAATTACATATATATATATAAAATTTGTCTGCCTCCTCTATTAATGCATTTATATGTTTTATAAGTTATTGAACATGAGCAGTATTAGTTTCAATGTCAACATCATTTAATTATTTCTAATATGTCTAATAAGGTCTAGATTTTATACCATCTGCCAAATCAAACCAAAGTAACCAAGATAGATGTGTGTTGATTCTCAAATCAGTTTAAAAGAAAAAAAATTGTTGCATATTATTTTGAATCTTTCACCAAAAATGAGCTTTATATATCAACTAGCTTAAACTTAATCAACTTTTAACCAAGTTGTTTTATCAGACATGAAGAAAACAGCAACCAAAAATCAATGTTCTTGAAAAATAATTAAAATAAACAGCACTGGGACCAGAGAACTATAGCAAAGTAATAGTGCACCAGGACCTAGGCTTTTCAACACATGAACAGTTGTCACTATAAGGAGGGGTGTGGATGGAGCCAAATAAATGCAAGCTTATATGGGTAGCTCTCAGTTATTTACTTTATCTGCCATACATGATTTCACCATGAAAAAAAGAAAAGTAGACATCAAGGGATTAACCTGATACAGCTAATAATTATATTCCTTTTTTTTTTTTTTTTTCTGAGACTGAGTCTCACTTTGTCACCAGTCTGGAGTGCAGTGGGCAATCTTGGCTCATTGCAATCTCCACCTCCCAAGTTCAAGTGATTACCCTGCCTCAGCCTCCAGAGTAGCTGGGACTACAGGTGCATACCACCACACCCAGCTAATTTTTTGTATTTTAGTAGTCAGGGTTTCACCATGTTGACCAGGAGGGTTTTGATCACCTGACCTTGTGAACCAGCCACCTCACCCTCTCAAAGTCCTGGGATTACAGGCGAGAGCCAATGCCCCAGCATATTTCCTTTTTAAATGGCAATTTTATAAACATCAACATTGGTTAAGGGTACGCTGTAACTGTGATGATGTAATACAAAGAGCTTGTCTATACACAAACAAAAGCAATAAAAAATCAATATGCAAGCTAAAAAACGCCATATATCCCTCTATCCTGTCCAATATAAGTGATGTTGCTTCTTTCCCAATTACAGTTTTAGACTCATGCTGGTTATTTCCTTTAAGATAAAATTTGTAGGGAACCAGCCCCCACATCCCACTCAGGTAGCCCAAGTTCACTGATGACAAAGGAATGAGAAAAAGACAGAATAAGAATGCAAAAAGTTGGACCAGGGGGCCATCACTTGTACTGGAGACAGTGAAGTCTTGGGGAAGTTTGCCTCCCCAGAGGCCTGATGCAGTTGGCTGTGGTTTTGTTGTTCCCAGTTTATATGTAATTCATAAGCAATTTATGTAGGCACTTTGTAAGTCCTTTCTCCTTTGCTGCTTCTCCAAAACAAAATTTATTAGGCCATCAACTCCTAGACTTACTCCTGCTTTCTAATAGTTTTCAATTTAGAACAAACCCAGTTTTCTTAGTTGCTAGCAAAATCATCTAACAGAGATCCAAATCAAACAGTATTCCCTTCTCAAACCTTCTTAGTGGACACTCTACTATTCCTCATCCTGCGATTTTTCAATACATAAAAAATGGTAAGTCTCTAGCCAGGGTAAGACAAAATGAGAAGTGATAGAAATATAAATATTAGAAATGAAAGAGGGGACATCACTACAACTCCAATGAATACTAAAATGATAACAAAACACGTGAACAACTCTGCCTAGAGATTTGATAACCTAGATGCATAAACCAAATACCTTATAGAAACAATCTGCCACTCTGACACAGTATAGATAATCTGAATAGGCCTGAATCAATACTTAATAACATTCCCAAACAGAAAGCACCAGACCTTAGTAGGCTCACTGGTGAATTTTACCAACCATTTTAGGATGAATTGTTCTAATTGTTCCAAAAGTCTCTTCCAGAAGATAGAATCAGGGTGAATGCATATTAACTCTTTATATAGGGCCAACATTACCGTAACGTTAAAGATAAAGGCATTACAGGAAAAATAAGAAACTGAGATTTTTCATGAATATAAATACAAAAATAATTCTAAACAAAATATTAGCAAATATAATGCAACAATGTGCACAAAGAATCAGGCATCACAGCCAAGTTGCATCTATTTCAAGTTTGCAAGGCTGGTTCAACATTGGAAACTTGGTAATTTCTCACATCAATAGGGTGAGAGAGAAAAATCACATGATCATCTCTATAAATACTGAGAAGACTTCTGACAAAACCCAACACTCATTTATGATAAAACAAAACATTTCGACTAACTAGGAAGAAAAAGCAACTCCCTTAGCTTGATAAAGTCATCTACAAAAAAACCTGTAACTAACATACTTATGTGTATATTCATCTAACTAAACTCTTCAGACTCTCACAAATCTTTCTGAGGTTTTAGAAAAAAGGATCTTATATTCCTGTCCTGAATTTGAGCTTTGTCCCAGAGTTATTTTTTAATTTGAGAATTTTGAAGATATTAAAACTGAAAATGGATTCATTTTTGAACTTCTGAAGTCTCAGCTTCTTTATATTTAACAGTATTTTCATTAATTTATCACTATTTTCTTGTATATTCTAAAAAGCAATAAACCAGGTGGTACCTTCAGCCAACTTCTCCGAAATCATTATAGGTAGATCATCTAAGTCATTATGTATATGTTTCACTTTCTGTAGGACTACATGTATCAGTGTTGCTAAACTTTCTATTCCTAAGTAACAAGATTCCCAGTTCCTCCAGCTTCCATTTTAACTTTCAATGAAGCATTCACAGATTTGTGCAAAGATCACTATGTGTTTGCTCACAATTTCTTCACAGCCTTGCCAACTTTGCCTATCTTCCTGTCTAGAATCCACTGACAAATTTTAAATTTTTAGGAAAGCATACACTCCTAGGTACCAAAAACCACAGCAGTCACTATAGCTATTTAATAAGCTATCTCAAGACTCCATGGAATAAAGTAGTTTATCAATCAGAAATGTAGACATGGAATTGTGAGGACAGCTTTACTCTACTCCACAATTACTGGAGCCTCAACCTGAAGACTTAAGGCCAGGGTCAAAGGAGTTTATTTACGTATATGTCTGGTGGCTGATACTGGTTGTCAGTGGAGGACCTAGGTTTCTTATACTTCCTGGTCTTTTTCACTTGATCTCTCCATATTAGCTAGTTTGGAGTTTCCTGGTAACCTTCTGACTCTGTTCTAAGGAAGAACTAGCTGTAAGATATAGTCTTTTCTGATATAGCTTTTAAAATCATATAGAGAATTTTCTACCACATTCTATTCATCAAGGCAGTCAGAATTGTTACCCAGTCACAAGGGGAGAGAAAATGTTACTCTTCTCCTCCAGTTGATAGAAAAGGGGAATTCTGGAAGGATATATAGAGCCAGATTTATTGCAGTGGCCATTAAAAAATACAATCTACCGACCAATAAACATAATATTTATAATTATTTAGTTCATTTCCTCTGTGAGAACTCTTGAGAAACAAATTGATACCTTGTCTCTTCTCACATCTCTAACACATTGTTCTTATCATTTTCTCAAGTGATAAATTTACTGGATATCACTTAGTTTGTTTTTATTTGATTTGATTTCATTTCATTTTTTATTTTATTTTCATTTTTTGGTTTTAAGGAACGGAGCATTTAATAGGCAAGAAGGAACTGGGAAGGCATAATGAAGGAGCTCCCCCATACAGACACAGAAGGAGGGGGTCTCCAAAGCCAAAATAGGAGACCTCCTATTTTTATTTTTTTATCTTGTGTTTAGTTCATGGAAAATATTACTCATTTTTCTTGAGACATATTTTCCAAAGATTAAATGATATTCTATGATTGGCTTTTTTTTCTACCTTTCTGGATAATCTGTCAAAGTATGCCTTCTACACTGTTTGTTGCTTCTGTAAGGCCGATAGCCTCGCCAGGAGCCGGATGGACAATACTCACCCCCTCCGCTCCTGATAACACTTATCAGGAGGCCGGACATCCTACCGGCACCTGCCTTCTCCATGTAAGCTCCTCACACCCACTCCTGCATTCCACCCCAGCCCCACACTCAGCACTAAATCATGCTGTCAGCCCAAAATTAAAAAATCCCGCCGAGAGCCTGACCAATGGCAGCTCGCCAAGTCCGGGTCCAGTCTCTCTCTCTGACCAGTACAGGTGCCCATGCTTTGTTTCCTCACCGGTCAATCTATTACCTGCTCCAGCCCACCTGTGGGTACCTCTGCTGGGCTGCCAATGGCAACTTGCCAAGTCCAGGTCCACTCTTTCTATGAACAATGCAGTTACCCATGCTTTGTTTCCCCACTGACCAATCTACTGCCCTTACCCCCCATAAAACCCCACGCCCAGAATGGCCGGACGCGACTTCTCTGGCCTCTCTCTCTCTCTCTCCCCCGGGGCCACAGAACGTCGCACGGGAGCTAAATAAACTGGAATTTAATTTGTCTCGTGCTGGCCTCAGTTTCCTCATTTTAAACTCGGCAATATCCTTACAAGAATAACCTTACAGCTTCATGTCTTTAAATATTACACTATTTTAGGATTCTCTATTCGACCATTTTTACTTCAAAACACCAGAGATGGCAAATATGGGGTACAAAGAGCACAATTTTTACTACTTCTGAGCCCATGATAGATTTAGCTAATTTATCAGTTTCCCTAATTACTTAATGAGATGTGACTCGCCCATATTTTGTTTTATAGCATTCATAATTTAAAATAAATTATATTTTTGCTTCTATAATTTCAGTTATGTAGTACCCATTTTAAATACATATGACTGATGCAAAATAATATTAAATTGAATAATACAAGAATATATAAAAATAAGAAAATGTATTACAAAAGCACTTCAAGCTTATGAAAAAAATATGTAAATTAAAATGTCAGGCTGGGCACCCATGGCTCATGCCTGTATTTCCACCACTTTGGGAGGCTGAGGATTGAGGATTGATTGAGCCCGGGAGGTGAAGAATGTAGTCAGCTAAAATTGTGCCACTGCACTCCAGCCTGGGTGACAAAGCAATACGCTGACTAAAAAAAAGACACAAAAACTTTAATTAAAATATGCTAGAACAAATAATTTTAAAGATGCAATAAAATTCAAATGCTTAAAGGATTCTGTCAAAAAAATAAATATATATACTCACACACATCTACACACATATATGACATGTGAACATATGTTTAATAAATGTTAACCTTCAACATGAACTTAAAACCAGAATTCTACATTTGCCAGTCATTTTTAATCTGTAAGAATAATATAAAAAATAAGTAATAAAAGGAACCTCCAAAATTTTATATTGATTCATACATGTTATTGATCAATTATTGCAAAATATAAAAATTCAAACTATATCATTATTCAGAAGGTCATTTATTCATCATTCTATCTAATAACATCTTCTCAATATTTTTAGTTTATAGCAATAAAATTTGATCTTATCAGTTTAAATATGATAATCTATTAATTCCCTTTCTTTACAGACTCATTTATTCATCATTTAAGAGTGCAGCTACTTACAATTCTTTTAGGAAATTTCAAGTTTTATAACTTGCAAAGTTTATTTTGAATGAAAACAATGAATTTAAATGAAATGCTTCAAAATTGTCTTCCTCCAAACATGACATTTTGTTGAACCAAGTGCTTCTCCTTATGCTGTATTTCAATTGGAAGATACCTTTTCCTTTATAGATCTAAATCAAAATTATACCACTAGGATGCAAAATAATTCTCTCCAGTAAGTGTCACTGTTTTATTTCTAAACAAGTAGTAACAATTTCTGCTGAGGAAGTTGTTGCAGCAAAGAGAAACTTGACCTTAGCTTATAAAATTAATTTGAATAATTGGAAAGACAATTGTTAAAACTTTTTAAAAATTAAATTTTTAACACAATATATAGATGGTAGTAGGTATTCCTACTCACTGAAAATTCTTTCTTACATTATTATTAAATACTAAGAGCCCTTAACCAAATGATTTGCTACTGAAGAAACATCTAACTGAGAGCATTTTAGAAAATATTGTAGCCATAAACATTTAAGATTTAACCTTTACTTCTTCTAGACCCAAATTGTTTTCAAAATAATGGCTCCTAGAAATTTTTGATCAATTTATGTTAAAAATTTATGTGGAAAGAAGCAACATTAAAAATGAATTCATGGAATAAGTTTGTTTTTATTGGTATCTAGTTGAATTGTGGGGAGATATTACATAAATGTAAATGTGAAGAAGGAAACAGATTCAAAGTTATTGTTAAATAAGTTACACAATTGAGAGAAAGTATAAACGAATGATAATGAGTTGACACAGTGAATTAAGAATTCAACAGAGAAAGACTATGGGATATTAAAATGAGACTGAAAAGGAACACAAAAATCAATCTTGAACTCAAACATTAATATACACAGAATCAAAACACACAATGCCTATTTATTACTACCAATTTTTATGATGACCAATAAAATTAATTTACTTAGCTCTTTTTAAAAGTAATAATGAAGGAGGCCAGGAGTGGTTGCTCACACCTGTAATCCCAGCACTTTGGGAGGCTGAGGCAGGCGGATCACTTGAGGTCAGGAGTTTGAGACCAGCCTGACCAACATGGAGAAACCCTGTCTCTACTAAAAATGCAAAATTTGTCCAGGCGTGGTGATGCATGCCTGTAATTCCACCTACTTTGGAGGCTGAGGCAGAAGAATGGCTTGAACCTGGTAGGTGGAGGTTGTGGTGAGCTGAGATCCACCATTGGACTCCAGCTGGGACAACAAGAGAGAAACTGTGTCTCAAAATAATAATAATAATAATAATAATAAAAGAATAATATGCATAATGATGGCCTGTCTTACCAATATAGTGTAATTTTACAAAGTCCTTTGTTTAAGACATCATAGTAGTAGAGAATGGAGTTTTTCTATTTATTTTGTTTTGAAATTTTGGAAAATAAGTTGATAATATGATTTGTCACCCTAAAACTTATAGGCAGTCTGACAAATTATTAAACACAAAAATGAAGTATCAGAGCTCTAAATTTATCATTATATAATGGAAAAAGCACAGATAATGGCATCAGTAATACATGTTTTACTTAAATCTTGAATACTTAGTAGTTGTTCGACCCTTGTTATTTATTTCAGTATATTGAGGCTTATATCTCTTATGGCAATAAGTATTTTGAAGAGCTTGGAGAATTCTGGATATTATTTGTGTTCAACCAAATAGTTCCTAAATAACAGCAGCCATATTATTATTATTATCATTTTATTCCTGACACAATGCTTCATATGTTAAGGTATGAAAATCTAGCTTATAAATTTTGTTTTTCATTATATTTGCTACGTATCAAAAAATAAAGAATGAGCCACACAGAGATTGAAGGTTCAATAAAAAGTTTAATTAACCAAGATGCTCCAATTATTGTCCATTATTTGCCTATCAACATAGCTCAAAAATATTCAAAACAAAATTGACAGTGCAAAAATATATTGTCAACCCAAATCACAAAGGAAGATTCTAATACATCTGCCTCAATATTTAACATATCAAGCAGACAAAAATCACATATTACCATGTTATTATATGTAAATTTGTATGACTATATATTTTTTGTAATTTTATGTAAATATGCATAAAGTTATAGTCTACATACAAAATATATAACTACACATATTTTTACATATATATTTATAATTATTCAATGGGAACATTTATTGTAATGTAAGTCAACTTTGATCAATTTATTATCAAAATTTTTTTTACATTTTAGGGGATTTATAATAAGAAGAAAATGACAAGCTAAACTACAACTTCTAAGTAATTCTTCTCCATATCTATTAAAGACAGAATAAGAGAGAAAAAAATATTCTGAAAAAGGGTTTTTCACCAATTAAGAAATAATAAGACCAGGCCCAGTGGCTCACGCCTATAATCCCAGCACTTTAAGAGGCTGAGTCTGGCAGATCACTTGAGATCAGGAGTTTGAGACCACACTGATCAACATGTGGAAACCCCATCTCTATTCAAATACAAAAATTAGTTGGGCATGGTGGCAGGCACCTGTAATCCCAGCTCTCTTAGAGGGTGAGGCATGAGAATTGCTTGAACCTGGGAGGCAAAGGTTGCAGTGAGCTGAGACCGCATCACTGCACTCCAGCATGGGCGACAGAGTGAGAATCCCTCTCAAAAAAAAAAGATAAAAAAGGAAAAAGGAGATTACTGTGAGAAAGTTGTGGAATCCTTCAATTTTGACAAGTATTACCAAGAATAACTCTAAAGACTTTTTCATCCCTACAGTGAGGAAACCTGGCAACATTTTTAGTGGGGCTGTGGACTTTCCTGCATAAGGGAGAGAGGAATCTTTTTTAGGTTAAAAGCCTTAGAACAACAACAACAAAAATGACTTAATAAAAGTAGTGGAGAAATGTATAACTTACTCTATGAATTTTTGTTGTTATTTTGATATTAGTAAATTAAATATGAAGCCACTGGACCTTTAGTAATTATATTCATAAATTTGATATTTTCCCACCTAAATAAATGGACTTATTACTTGAAGTCGCATACTGAATTTTCAGATATTATGTAGGCTGGTATACCACATTTATGAAAACACTGATATTACCCTCTGAGATGTCAAAGTGATCAGCAGAACCCAGAAGACTATTTGGAAAATGTATTATAGTACATGCATATGTAAATATATGTAAACCAGATGTCTTTCTACAATTTTTAGAGAGAAACTTTCTCTAATTAGTAGAGAGAACATTTTGTTATAAACCTTTCACAGTATCTATTCAGAAATAGTGAGCACAACTTCTATCTCATGAACAATTTTCTGTGAGCCAACTCAGTGGAACAGAATTATTTTGGTAGGTGAATGTTAAATACTATATTTTTTAGTTGTTTGTATGCTACTAGTCCTATACATGAGATAGAGCATAGCAAGGGAAGGAGTGAAGGGTAGTTTTTTAAATGACATATGACATAACTATACAGATGTTGTGTTTATGGATTTATTTCATTTTTTTCTTTGTTTTTAGGCAATATTTACATAAAAGTGGAATGCAAAAATTTTTACCTCATTCGTTCTTGTAGTTGTTTGGTATAGGTATATCCCTTTGATTTTCTATGTAAAAATAGAGACTGCCTTTCTTCTCCCTTTACTTTTTTTTTTTTTTTTTTTTTTTTGGAGAAGGAGTCTGGCTTTCTTGCCAGGCTGGAGTGCAGTGGTGTAGTCTCAGCTCACTGCAATATCCGCCACCTGGGATCAAGCAATTCCCCTGCCTCAACCTCCCGAGTAGCTGGGACTACAGGTGAGCAACACCACGTGTAGCTAATTTGTATTTAAGTAGAGACGGGGTTTCACCATGTTGGCCAGGATGGTCTTGATTTCCCGACTTTGTGATCAGTCTGCCTTAGCCTACCAAAGTGCTGGGATTACACACATGAACCACTATGCCTGGCCAATTCCATTTTTTTATAGTAACTTTTCTTTCCCTATTGCACTAGCTAAAATTGCAAATAAAATTCGGAGTAAAAGGGATAAAATCCTTACATATTTCCCAATCTTACATGAAAGACATTCAACATTTCACCACTAAATGTATTAGCAATAGATTTTATAATTTCATTGTTTTGAAGCAGATAACAATATTTAGTTATATCTTATTCCCTGATTCTTTCAAAATAAAAAATTTAAGTTGAAATTTTGCCAAATACTTTTGCTGCATCTGTTGTGCTTACTGCATGATGTGTATATATACCATTTTTTTTAATTCACTTATCTGTTGATGGACACTTAAGTTGATTCCATAGCTTGGCTATTGTGAATAGTGTTGCCATAAATGTGAAAATGGAGCTACCTCTTTGACATTTTCTTTCTTTCGGATATATACCCAACAGTGGAATACCTGCATCATATGGCAGTTCTACTTTGCATTTTTTGAGGAACCTTCACACTGTTTTCTAAATTATTATACTGATTTACACTTATACCAGCAATGTACAAGTATTTTCTCCACATCCTCAGCAGCATCTGTTATTTTATGTCTTTTTTATAATATTCATTTTTACTAGAGTCAGATAAGTCATTGTGCTTTTCATGTGCATTTCCCAGATTATAAGTGATGTTGAGCATTTTTCCATTTTCCCCTTGACCATTAATATGTCATTGTTTGAGAAATGTCTACTCAGAACTTTTGCCCATTTATTAAAATTGGATTTTTATATTTGTTTTATTGCTATTGAGATATTACATTTTGTTATATATACTTGTAAAAAACACTTTGTTGAATAGACAGTTTGAAAATTTATTCTCCTATTTTCAGGCTGTCTCTTCACTTTGTTATGATTTTCTTTGATGTGCAAAAGCTTTTTAGCTTAATACCATTTGTTAATTTTTGCATTTGTTGTCTGTCCTTTTGAGGTTGCTCAAAAATATTTTGTCTACACTAATCTCCTCAAGCATTTCCCCAGTCTTTTCTTCAAGTAGTTTCATAATTTCTGGTCTTATATTAAAGTTTTAATCCGTTTGGATTTGATATTTCAGTATGGGGAGAGACATAACGGTTGTTTTCGTCTGCATATGGATGTCAAGTTTTCCTAGCATCATTTATCGAAGAGATTGTCCTTTCTCCAATGTATTTTCTTGGTTCTTTTGTTGAAAATATAAATTCAGCTGTGTTCTCTGAGTTCTTAATTCTGTCCCATTGTTTTGTGATTCTGTTTTTATGCCAGTACCATGCTGTCATGGTTATTATAGTTTTTTGCTATATTATGATTTCAGTTAGTATGATGCCTCTTTGTTCCTTTTTTCTCAAGATTACTTTGGCTACTCTGGTTCTTTAGTGGTTCCATATCAATTTTAGGATTTTTAAAAAAATGTCTATGAGGAATATCATTTTTTAAAATAGGGATTGTATTAAATCTATAAATTTCTTTGGTTAGTGTGAAAGTTTTAACAGTATTAATTCTTCCAATTCATGAACATGGAATTTTCATAGCCTCTTTAATTTCATCAGTGTTTTAGAGTTTTCATTGTAGGAATTTTTTTGGTTTAATTTATTCCTTGGTATTTTATTCTTTTGCAGCTATTATAAATGGTATTACTTTCTTTAATTCTTTTTTAGATAGTTAGCTATTGGCATATAGATATGTCACTTTTTTTTTTTTTTCTGGGATAGTCTCAGTTTGTCACCCAGGCTGCAATGGTGTGATCATGGCTCACTGCAGCCTCAAACTCTCAGGTTCACACTATTGTCCTAACTCATCTTCCTTAGTAGTTGAGACCACAAGAACATGCTACCATGTACAACTAATTTTAAAATTATTTTTGTTAGAGGTAAGATCTCATTATGTTTTCCAGGCTGATTTCAAACTCCTAGGTTAAGCAATTCTACCACCTTGGTTTCACAAAATGCTGGGATCACAGGCATAAGCCACTCTGCCTGGGTTGCTACTAATTTTTGTGTATTGATATTGTATCTGACAGTGTTATTGAAATTATTTATTGATTCTACAAGTTTTTGGTGGAAATTGTATGCTTTCTAAATATAAGAGTATGTCATATGTAAACAAGGACAATTTAACTTTTTCCTTTAGATACTCTTTATTTCTTTTTAATGTCTAATTGTTCTGGTATGTAGAAGAAACACGCTACAAAACAATAAGCATCACTTTTTTTTTTTTTACCAATTTGCATATGTTAAAACATCCTTGTATCCCTGGGTGATCATGATCACTTGATCATGATTTTTTCAATGTATTGTTGAATTATGTTGGCTAGCATTTTGTTGAACATTTTTACATCTGTATTCATCAGAAATACTAGTGTTTGTGGTTTTCTTTTTTTTTTTTTTTTTTAATTGTGTCTTAGTCTGGTTTGGGGATGAATGTAATGCTGGTCACTTAGAATGAGTTTGGAAGAATTTCCTTGTGTTAATATTTAATTCTTTGGAACAGTTTCGGATATAATTGTTATTATGTTTGGAAAATTCATCAGTGAAGCCATTCAGGCCTGGGCTTTTGTTTGATAGGTTATCTTTTTATTGCTGCTTCTCACTCATTACTCATTATTGGTCCATGTTCTTGTAAGAGGAGCAAGTTTATTATAGTCAACATACAGTTGTGCCTTTTTACTTTTTGTTCCTAAAGCCACAATATGTCTTTTAATCAAGTAACTTAGTCCATTTAAATTTAATGTTATTATTGATAGTTAAGATTTTATTATTCCCACTGTGTTACTTGTTTCTTATGGTTTTATAAATTCTCCCTTCATTTTTTTTTTCATTTCTTATTGTTTTTCTCTGTTAAGTGATTTTCTTGGGTAATATGATTTGCAATTTATTGTTTTTTAAGTGTATTTCTTTTATGTTGTATGTAGTTCATGAGCATTACAAAAATATACCTTCTAGTTGTAACAAATCTTTTAAAACTGACAACAACTTAATTTTAATTGCAAAACAAAACCATACAAATAAGAAAACATTAAAACCTCTACACATTAATTCCACCCCCTGACTTTCTGTTGTGTCAACTTATATATTTTCATATTGCCTATCAGTTAAAAACATTTCGTGGTTATGGTATCTTTTTTTACTTTTAACAGTGAGTTTTCAATCTTCAGGTGCTTTCTTTTTGCACATTAACGTCCCTTTCCTTCAGATTGAATAAACTTTTTAAGCACTTCTTATAAGACATTTCTGTTAATCATGAATTCCCTCAGCTTTTGTTTGGGAAATTCACTTTCATGTTTGATGGGTAGCTTTGCTAGATAAAATATTCTTAGTTGTTAGGTTTTCTTTTGTTTCATATTTTTCTTCAGCACTTTGAATATATCATCTCATTGCCTTCCAGCCTGTAAGGTTTCCGCTGAGAAGTCTGCTGTCAAACATATCAAAGTTTTTTTTTGTTTGTTTCTTTTATTTTGCTGCTTTTAGAACTATCTTATGACATTGACCTTTGAGAGCTTAATTATTACGTATCTTGATATGGTCTTATTTGTATTGAGTCTATTTGGTATTCTTTCTTCTTCTTCCTGTATATTCATATATTTCTCTCTAGGTTTACAAAGTTGTCTGTCATTTTTTGAAAAGCTTTCTACCTTTCTCCTTCCTGTACCCTCCTGAAGGCATATAACTATTAGATTTGCCCTTTCGAGACCTATTTTATAACTCTCATACATTGTTTTTATTCTTTTCTTTCCTTTTTCTCCTCTGATGGTGTATTTTCAAATAACCTGTGCTCTAGCTCATTATTTTTTTCTTATCCTGGAACAGTTCTATTGTTGATACTCCAATGCATTTTTTTACTTCATCATTTGTGTTTTTCAGCTCTAGAATTTCTGTTCTATTATTTTAATTTTTTGTTAAACTTCTCTAATGCATTTTAAATTATTGTTCTGTGTATGTGTGTGTTTTGTTTTGTTTCGCTTTTTCTTGAAGTTTGTTGAGTTTCCTAAAACGGTTAATTTGAATTCTTTGTGTGAGAGGTCAGACATCTTCATCACTCCAGGCCTTATCTGGTGCATTATGTAGTTCACTTTATGAAGTCATATTTATTTAATGTTCTTGATGTTTAAAAATATTCATCAATGTCTGGGCACTGAAAAGTTAGGTATTAATCCAGTATTCATAGTCTGGCTGGTTTTTACCTGGTCTTTTTAAGTGGTGTTCCAAGAATTCAAAGGGGATCGACTGTTTAGTTTCCTAAGGCTTTGGACACTGCTGCCATTTCCATAACTAGAAAATATGCTAAGCCCAGGTATGCTGTGACTCTTGCAGACTCATAGATACTCAGCTTTATGAATTGGGAAAGGTAAAGGAGTATTCCCTGAGTTCCCAAAGTCCCTGTCTTGCTTCCCTCTCATTTCACCAAGCAGAAAGAGTCTTTCTGTGCTAGGATTCTAGGAATTGGAGGAGTGGTGACACTATAAGTACTGTGACCACCACAGATGGCACCTTACTTAGTCACACCTGATGTTTACAGCCTTCCAGACTAGCACAGGAGTGGTGCTCATCTAAGTCTCAAAGTCACTGTTGTTTATTCAAGGCTCAAGGATACTTTATTTGGTAGCAGTGAAACTAGTCAGGTCTTAGACCAATCTTGTAGGGGCAGCACATTTTCTTCTGACCCAGGTTGGGTCTAGAAGCACCATCTTGAAGCAATGGCCTAATCCGGGGTTACAGAATTTTGTCTGGTGCTATTTTTTCTGTGGCAAGTGTGGTACTAGATTCCAAGGCAAAGTCCTCTTTGCTCTTCCCCCTCCTTCATCCAATGGAATAAGTCTATCTCCACACTGTACTGTGTGGAGTTGAAAGAAGAGTGATGCAAGCACTCTCATTGCTGCTAAAGTTGATGTTGCACTGAATTGTGCCAAAACAACAAAGGCTTTCAGGCTAGTGCAGCACCAGATCTTGCCCCAAAATCATAGTAGGTGTGGACTGGGGGCCACTAAAATTCATTCAGAACCCATGGCCACTTAAGTTAGCTGATAGTAAAGTAGGCAGGAATTCAAGTTTATTTTGTTGGAGCAGCAGATTTCTCTCTGTTCACTTAAAGGAAACATTTCTTTTTTCCCAAGGAGGAAATGTTCCCAACTGGGGCACAAGCCTGGAATCAAGGCTAATGGAGTTTCACCCAGTGCTGTGTTCCACTGTGGCATGGCTGACACTGAGTTCCAGTGCAAAGTCCCACAATCAACTTATCTCTACCTCTTCCAAGCACACAGATTCTTTCTGAGCTGTGCTGCCTAGAGCTGGGGGTTGGGGTGGTGTAGGCAATGTGAGATGGTCCTAATTTCTTCAATATATATTTTCTTGTTATGCTGAAACCTGGTACTGTGATTTTTCATCTGACTTTTGTTTTTTTAATCAGTTTTACTTCTGGGTATTTATAGAAAAGAATTGAAATCAGAACCTCAAAGAGATTATTAGCATTTCTGTGTTTAATGTACCACCATTCGCAGTAGCCAAGCAAAAACTAAATGTCCATTAACAGATAAAAAGATAAAGAAAATGTGTAATATACACACAATGATATCTAGCCATATTCAGAAAAGAAGAGATTGTGGCAATGTGGACAACATGAATGAATCCTGAGGACATAATGCTAAGTGAAATAAGGCAGTCACAGAAACAACCACTACATAATTCTAAGTATATGAGATATCTAAAACAGTCAAATTTATAAAATCAAAGAGTGGAATGGTGGTTTCCATAAGCAGAGAGAAAAGGAATATGGAGGGGTTTCTAATCAGTAGGCACAAAATTTCAGTCAAGCAAAATGAATATGCTCTAGATATCTGCTGTACAGCAATGTGCCTATAGTCAACAACAGTGTATTGTATACCTAAAATTTTTGTTAGGAGGGTAGATCTCCTGTTAAGCGTTCTTACCATAATAAAATAAAAATTAACAAAATAAACCAGGTTGGATCAGTTACAGCCAATTATAAACCTGTGGAAAATGCATAAAATTAAATTTTGAGTAAATTATTATAAGAAAAAATAATTTAGAGTGATCTCTAAAGATAAAACCAAATGCCACAAATTAATCACACACTCAATACAAACAATTCTGAAGCAATGTAAGTAGAAATTAGAAATATATGTATAACTTAAGAAGAGTAGTTAACAACTGATATTTTAATGAACCCATATTTTATTGACTAATTCAAATTTTAGTATTAAATAAGAAAGTTGAGTGTTACATTCCGAGATTTTTAGGCTAGTATAAATAATTTGTTATTTCAGCCACAGATTATTAAACTGCAACTCAAATAATGCCTTGAGACTACCTACAAACTTAACTTTTAAAAAATCAACATGTCTTCCATTTTATTATGGTCATTCTCTTTGTGCATTTTTTTTTCTTCAGAGATCTTTTAGTTTTAGAGGAAAAGCAGATACCTCATCTTTCCTTGATTTTATAATAGATTTGCATACTAGTTGATATGGTTTGGCTCTGTGTTCATATCCAAATCTCACCTTGAATTGTAATAATTTCCATGTGTTGTGGGAGGGATCTGGTGGGAGGTAATTGAGTCATGGATGCAGATCTTTCATGTGCTAGTCTCATGATAGGGAATAAGTCTCATGAGATCTGATGGTTTTATAAAGGGGAGTTCTCACGCACATGTCCTCTTGCCTGCTACCGTGCAAGATATAGCTTTGCTCCTCCTTTGCCTACTGCCGTGATTGTGAGGCCTCCCCAGCCATATGGAACTATAAGTCTATTAAACCTCTTTCCTTTTCAAGTTACCCAGTCTCAGATAAGTCTTCATTAGCAGCATGAGAACAGACTAACACAGTAAATTGGTACTGGTAGAGGGAGTTGCTGCTGTAAAGATAGCCGAAAATTTGAAAGTGACTTTGGAACTAGATAATAGGCAAAGATTGGAACAGTTTGGAAGGCTTAAAAACAGGAAGATCTGGGAAAGTTTAGAACTTTCTAGAGACTTCTTGAATGACTTTGACCAAAATGTTGACTGTGATATGGACAATAAAGTGCAGATAGAGATGAGGAACTTGTTGCAAACTGGAGCAAAGGTGACACTTGCTATGCTTTAGAAAAGATACTGGTGCCTTTTTGCTGCTTCCCTAGAGATCTGTGAAACTTTGAACTTGAGAGAGATGATATGGGATATCTGACAGAAGAAATTTCTAAGCATCAAAGACTTCAAGAAGAAGCAAAGCATAAAAGTTTAAAAAATTTGCAGCCTGATGATGAAGAAAAAAAAGACAAACATATTCTCTGGGAAGAAATGTAAGCATGATGCAGAAATTTGCATAAATAACAAGGAGCCGAATGTTTATCACCATGAAAATGGAGGAAATATCCATGGCATGTCAGAGATATTTGTGGTAGCTCCTCCCATCACAGGCCCAGAGGCCTAGGTAAAAAAAAAGATGGTTTTATGGACCAATCCCAGGGCTCTCCTGCTCTGTGAAGCCTAAGAACTTAGTGCCCTTTATCCCAGCCACCACAGCCATGTCTAAAAGGGGCCAAGGTAGAGCTCATGCTGTGACTCTGGAGGGTGCAAGTCCCAAGCCTTGGTGGCTTCCATGTGTTGTTGAGCCTGCAGATACGTAGCAGACAAGAATTGAGATTGGGAACCTCTGTCTAGATTTCAGAGGGGTATGGAAGCACCTGAATGTCCAAGCAAACATTTGCTGTAGAGGTGGAGCCCTCATGAAGAACCTCTGCCAGAGCAGTGCAGAAGAGAAATGTGGGATTGGAGACCCCACACAGAATCGGCACTGGGGCACTGCCTAGTGAAGCTATGAGAAGAGGGCCACCATCATCCCAACCTCAGAATAATAGATCCACCAACAGCTTGCACTTTGCACCTGTAAAAGCTGCAGATACTCAATGCCATCCCATGAAACCAGCCAGGTGGGGAGCTGCACCTTCCAAAGCCACAGGAGTGGAGCTGCCCATGGCCATGGGAACATACCTCCTCTATCAGCATAACCTGGATGTGAGACATGGAGTCCAAGGTGATAATTTTGAAGCTTTAAAATTTGACAGCCATGCTGGAATTCATACTTGCATGTACCCTGTAGGCCCTTTGTTTAGGCCAATTTTCCCATTTGGAATGGGTGTATTTACCCACTGCCTGTACTCCCATTGTAGCTAGAAGGTAACTAACATGCTTTTGATTGTACAGACTCATAAGTTGAAGGGACTTGCCTTGTTTCAGATGAGACTTTGGACTGTGGACATTTGAATTAAAGCTGAAATGAGCTAAGACTTTGGGGGACTGTTAGGAAGGCATGATTGGTTTTGAAATGTGAGGACATGAGATTTGGGAGGAACCAGCGATGGAATGATATAGTTTGGCTTTTTGTCCCTACCCAAATCCATGTTAGATTGTAATGACTTCTACATGTTGTGGGAGATAACCCGATGACAGGTAATTGAATCATGGTTGCACTCTTTCCTGTGCTATTCTTATAATACTGAATAAGTCTCACAAGATCTGATGGTTTTTTGAAGGAGAATTCACCTGAACAAATCCTCTTGCCTGCTGCCATGAAAGATGTGACTTTGCTTCTTCTTTTCCTTCTGCCATGATTATGAAGCTTCCCCAGGCATGTTGAACTGTGAGTCAACTAAACTTCTTTCCTTTATAAATTACCCTGTCTTGGGTGTGTCTTTATTAGCAATGTGAGAACAGAGTAATTTTTTTTAAAGGTGAGGTACTCATTGATGAAATGTAGACCCATAATATTTCATCTACAATAACTTTCATGAATGTGTTTAGAATCTTCTCTAGTTCTACTTTTTAGAGTTCTGTGTTAGGCTGGTTTGGAATGTGCCTTAGCATGGAGACTTTTAAGAACTGTCCTGAATTTGTGCCCCCAAAACTTTTCAAATATAGATACTATAAATATATATACATATTCTAAATGTGTATCCATAAATTACATGCTTAAGAATAACTAATTATAATGACCCTGAGGGAATGTATTCTCTCCTCAGGTCCACAAGGGGGCGTGGTTTCAAAGGACTTCCCAGTGACACACCCAACCTGCCTTCTTCCACGTCTCCATCCGGGACCTTAGAGGTCTTTGTTTAACTTTCTCGCACATGGGAAGATAGACTGCCCAGGTGAGCTCCTTTTGTTTAGAAAAGCTCAGAGAATCTATGGGAGGACTCTGTGCCAAACAACAAATCATATGTCAGAAATCAAAGATCAGTCACTGCCATGGAAGTTTAAAGGAACTCCTTTCATAGGACAGAAAACTTGAATGAGGTGGGAATATCTCCCAGGTTAAAAGTCCCCTTCTCCCACATCTGGATGGACTCCATTTCTGGATCCCCTCTCATGACAGCGTGGAGCTCACCCTCTCTTTCTCTATTTCTTTCTCCTTTTTCTCTATCTCTGACTAAATAAATCACTTTCCACAAAACTTTTTGGGGTTTGATATTTACTTAAACTAGTCCACCACACGTGGGTGGTCCTCTTCCCCATTCTTGGGTGAGTGAGGAACCAAGGGACTGGAAGAATACATCCTATTGGGGAGTTGAGTCTCCCTCATGTCCCATAACCCAGTCTCAACCCTTGGAGAGAAACAGACTAGACAACTTCATGCATCTATAAATAGCCTAGAAATGTTAAATACAAGATTAAAGTGTCAATATTATTTTCAGAACACTTCAGAACAATTCATAATTGTCTTTAAATTTTGTACATTTCTAAATTGTGCTTGAAATTCTTAACTATTATTACCTTTTCTTTTTTAAAAATTACAAGAATCCATTTGTTATGATCTTATACTAGAAATTGCCTTAGAAAACTTGAGATAATGAAAGGTGAATCACACAATTAATTATCAGCCAAGGCATTTATCTTTATTAACAAAAATCTAGCAAAAATGCCCCTGTCAATCAAATCCCTAAAAAGAATTCTAAAAAAAAAAAAAAAACAAAAAAAACAAATTTTGCATACTCAATATGCTTGATCACCTCAAACAATATATAAAAGTAGTATGTGTTATACATGTACATGTATAATACATACACGATATACATAATTAATAGATTGTAAGAAATAACATTATGTGAAATGAAGAAGCTAACTGTCTCATGTAGTTTTTATAATGCATGCATACAGAATTAGTAATTTTACATCCAGGATTTAGAATCACATAAATTAATTAATATAATTTTAAAATCAAAGATATCAAATATTCTAAATGCTAGTAAATACTGAATATAGTATAGAGAAAGCTAACTGTTCAATATGAATTATGTGAAGGAATAAACCTGTATGTCACCTAATTAGTAATTAAGCATTCAACATTAGTATATCTGGATTCTCACTGTGTATACAGAAGCATTAAATTCAATAGTATGTGTAAAAATTTAATTGAATATATTTATTTTTAATAAAATATGTTGCCAATATATCAAGTTTGTAACTGGAAAGCTAAGAACCAATTTGATTCCTGCTCATTTCTCACACAACCAACCCCTCTATACCATTTTTACTACTTCCAAAATATTTGATAAAATAATTTGTCTCCACCTCCAATGACATGACAAATTAAAATCTGAATTCTAAAAAGTTGGTATTATATAGTATTTTTTGGTTATAGGACACATAACCCCAAAATAAAATACCTTCATAAAAATATAACTTGAAAGGTTTGGGAATAATAAGCTTTAAGAATATTAGGATCAGTTTTTAGGTCCTCAGTTTTCTGTCTCTTTTTAGAGTTCGTTTATATTGATGATAGTAAAAAAAAAACATCCAACTATGAAGTTCTAAAACTTCAGCCATCACAGGTTGGATTGAGTTGTAAGGCCAAAAAGTTAGGGAAAGAGCTGTGATTATCTCACCTCATGAAGGTGTAGAACAGGAAGTTGTCAAAAATAGAGTATGGCAATGAAAAGTCTGTGTTTTGTGTGTTCTAATGGTTAATTTAACAGGTCAAACTGACTAGGCTAAAGAATACTCAGATGGCTGATAAAACATTGTTTCTGGATGTGTCTGTGAGGGTATCTCCAAAATAAATTAGCATATGAGTTAGTGGACAGTAAAGAACACTAGAACATTACCTTCACCAATGTGAATGAGCATCATCTTATCCACTGAGGGCCTGAATAGAACACAAAGAGTGAAGAATGGGTCTATTTGCATGTTCTAATTGAGCTGAGACACCTACCTTCTCCCTTCAGATACTGACATTCTTGATTTTTTGTCTTTCAGAATTGGACCTCAACAACATCTGTGGCTTTTCTTGCTTTCAGCTTGCAGATCACAAATTGTGTGAGTTCTCAGGCTTCCAAATCTCATAAGAAAGTCCTCCATACAAAATCTTTTTACACATACACACATATATCCTATTGTTTCTGTGTATCTGGCAAATTTAAATGAATACAGAATTTGGTATTGTGGGTGGTGTCTAAAGCAATTAAAATTTAAAGATTAGTCTTCTAATTTGGTTGTGGAATTTCTGAAATTGGTTATCAAATCTGATTAGATTTAAAGATGCTAATGACTGTTTCTGGTAGTAAAGAGAGCACTGATATTCAGTGTGGTAAACTGTTGGTTGATATTACAAAATTTCTGCATTAGATATTTCTGATGAAATCTTCTAAATAGCAAGAAACTAGGTGACTCTATACATGTTACTCTCAAGTATTTCTGGAAAATTAAGGAATATAACAACACTGTTTGCTTCTAATGTTGCTAGACAAATTGGTGAAAGAAAAGAATAAGTTCAGAAATGTGAATTCTCAATTCAAGATATAAATAACCTGAGAGCTTCTATGTGTTTCTTATCTCCTATAGGCACAGGACTAAAACTGCTGAAAATCAGACACAAAAGCTCATCCTGTGGGTGGCTGAATTATAACACAAGTCAAACTCTCAGCTCCACAAGATATCAAATCTTAATATGAGAACATTTCTTAGGAAAGAATGGCATCCTGTAAGATGGGATAGGGTATGTGGGAAGTCTCTGATAAAGCCGGGGACACAAGCCCTTAAATTATGATGAGTCTTCTTGGCATTGGAAGTTATGTTCCCACCCCCCTTGTGGAAGCAACCTTTCCAAAATCAATGACAGTAGTGTTCTCACCCTCAGTGGTATTAGTCTCTTCTCTATAGTGGCATTTGTCTTTTTACCTCCATCAGAGGAAGATTAGCCATATACTGCCCAAAGAAACTCTAGTGGGCTCCCCTGAGGCAGTTTTCTTGAAAGACAAGGCTGATTCTCCACAGCATCCACCTTCACCTTCCCTTTTTGTTTCTAGACATAAAAATAGACACAAATCCCAGCAGACCCTTAAAAGTAAGAAATAAAATTTTACCTATGTGCTATATTCCATGAGAGCTATTTAAATGTTCTAATTTATACAATCAAAAATCTATGGAGCATGTGTGGGAATAGATACTTGGTGTGGCATAATGGTGGAAGGAACGAATCAGGCTAAATTTATTGATTTAAATCAGGTCCACTAAGCAGAGATTCTGCATTACATATTGCAGCTCAGAAAATTAGAAAGGGCTTCAACAGTTTGTTTGGTTGGCTGAAACACACATCAAAAGGTGACCCACTGAGAGTACAATGAACATGTCAGACCAGGCCTGGTTTAATGTAGAGGAAGGAATTCAAAAGCATAGAGAGATGGGAATGTTATTGTTGATTTATCATTTGAGACATAATCTGCCCTACTGGAATAGTCCAGAGGAGATATCCTTCACCTCAACTGTGAGAATTTATATTTTGAGGAGATCCCTGGCATTCTTGAAGAGCTCTGTGATCACTCTTCTCTGTAGGCCAGACCTCCATAATAGGAACTACAATCATTGAATTAGAAAACCTAAGTGCGATAGAAATAGTTGGATCCTGGCACGGAAGGAGCCAAATAGTGGCATTCAACCACAAAAGATAACATGTTTGTGGTTACCGTAATGGACAAAAGTCAAAGCAGCATTCAGCATATTCTGGTTGTTGTAGACCTATTGCATGGGTTGGTGAATAATGGCATGCCTAGAAGTAAAATAGAACCTGCTATGATGTAAATGTGTATTCTCAAAATTTATAGGCTGAAAATTATCAATGTGATAGTATTAACAGGAAGTGACTTTAGGAATCGAATAAGTTATGAGGGTAAAGAACACATGAGTACAATTAATTACTTAATAAAAGAGATGCAAGGAAGCTCCTTATCCTTTTTGTTCTTCCTTCCCTTCCACCACTTGAGGATACAGTGTTTACCACATCTGTCCTCATAGCAACAAAATGCTTTTAGCATGCCTCAGCCACTTGGACATAGCAAGACAGTGCATAAAGATCAACTTATGATTTTTAATTCAAGAAAAGAAAGGGTAATCCACAGAAATTATGAAGGTGTGAACCCTGAATATATGAGACAGGTCTCAGTCAATTTATAAAATTTATTTTGCCAGAGTTAAGGCAAAATAATGTGCACCCGTGACACAGCCTCAGGAGGTCCTGAAGACATGTGCCCAAGGTGGTCTAAGCACAGCTTGATTTTATACATTGATATGGTTTGGCTGTATCCTCACTCAAATCTCAAGTTAAATTGCATCTCCCAGAATTCCTATAGAATTGCCCCAGAGGGAAGTAATTTAATCACAGGGGCTGGTATTTCCCATGCTATTCTCATGACAGTGAATAAGTCTCAAGAGCTCTGATGAGTTTATCGGGGGTTTCCTCTTTTACTTCTTCCTCGTTTTTCTCTTGCCACCACCATGTAAGAAGTGCCTTTCACCTCCTGCCATGATTCTGGTGCCTCCCTAACCATGTGGAGCTGTAAGTTCAATTACACCTCTTTTTTTGCCCCCCAGTCTTGGGGATGTCTTTATCAGCAGCATGAAAACAGGCTAATACAGTAAATTGGTACCATTAGAGTGGGGCATTACTGAAAAGATATCCAAAAATATTCAAGTGACATTGGAACTGGGAAACAGGCAGAGGTTGGAACAGTTTCGAGAGCTCAGAAAAAGACAGGAAAGTGTGGGAAAGTTTGGAACTTCCCAGAGTCTTGTTGAACAATATGAACAATAAGGTCCAAGCTGAGGTGTTCTCAGATGCAGATGAAGATCTTGTTGGGAATTGAAGTTAAGGTGACTGTTGTTATGTTTTAGCAGAGACTGGCAGTGTTTTGCCCTTGCCCTAAAGGTTTGTGGAACTTTGAACTTGAGAAGATGACTTAGGGTATCTGGTGGAAGAAATTTCTAAGTAGCAAAGCATACAAGAGGTGAGTTAGATACTGTCAGAGGCATACAGTTTTATAAGGGAAGCAGAACATAAAAGTTTGGAAAATCTGCAGCCTATGTGATGGAAAAGACAAATCCATTTTCTGAGGAGAAATTTAAGGCAGCTCAGAAATTTTCAGAAGTATCAGGGAGCCTAATGTTAATCTCCAAGACCATGAGGAAAAATGTCTCCAGGCCATGTCAGAGACCTTCACAGCAGCCCCTCCCAACACAGGCCTGGGGACCCAGGAGGAAAAGTGGTTTCATAAACCTGGCCCAGGGTCCCTGTGCTGTGTGCAGCCTAGAGACTTGGTGTCTTGTGTTTCAACTGCTCCAGCATGGCTCAAAGGAGCCAACATACAGCTCAGGCTGTGGCTTCAGAGGGTGGAAGCCCCAGTCCTTGGCAGCATCCACGTGGTGTTGTGCCTGCAGGTGCACAGAAGCCAAGAATTGAGGTTTGAGAAGCTCCACCTAGATTTCAGAAGATATATGGAAACACCTGGATGCACAGGCAAAAGTTTGCTGTGGGGCAAAGCCCTCACGGAGAAGAACATCTGCTAGGGAAATGCAGAAGGGAAATGTGGAGTCAGAGCTCCCAACAGAGTCCCTACCGGGGACCTGCCTAGTGGAGCTCTAAGAAGAGGGCTGCTGTCTTCCAGAACCCAAAATAGTAGATCCACTGACAGCTTGCGTCGTGCATCTGGAAAAGCTACAGAAACTCAACACCAGCCCATGAAAGCAGCCAGGAGGGAGACTGTACCTTGCAAAGCCGCACGGGCAGAGTGACCCATAGGAACTCAACTGTCGCATCGGCGTGACCTGAATGTGAGATCTGGAGTCAAAGGGGATCATTTTGGAGCTTTAAAATTTGACTGCCCTGCTGGATTTTGGACTTGCACGGGTCCTGTAACCACTTTGTTATGGCCAATTTCTCCCATCTGAAATGACTGTATTTACCCAATTTCTGTATCCCATTGTATCTAGGAAGTAACTAGCTTGCTTTTGATTTTACTGGCTCATAGGCAGAAGGAACTTATCCTGTTTCAGATGAGACTTTAGACTGTGGACTTTTGGGTTAATGCTGAAATGAGTGAAGACTTAGACACAATAATAGTGTGGGATGTTAACACACCAGTGATAGGGTTACACAGATCATTAAGGCAGAAAACTAGCAAAAAAAAATTCTAGACTTAAATTTGACACTTGACCAATTGGACTTTAAATAAATATCTGCTGAATACTTCACCTTCAACCACAGATTATACATTCATCAAATCTGTACATGGAACATACTTTAAGACCAAATCATACCAATTGTCCTCTCAAACTACAGTAGAATTAAGATAGAAATCAACTCCAAAAAGATTTCCCCAAACCACACAATTACATGGAAATTAAACAACTTGCTCCAGAATGACTTTTGGATAAACAGCAAAGTTAAGGCAGAAATGAAAAAAGTATTTGAAATAAGTGAAAACACAGATACAACATACCCAAATGTCTGAATTGCAGCAAGAGCTGTGTTAAGAGGAATGTTTATAGCACTAAATGTTTATTAAAAATTAGAAAGTTCTCCAATTAATGATCTAGTACCACACCTAGAGTAATGAGAAAAATAAAGTCAAACTAATCCCAAGGCTATTAGAAGAAAAGAAATAACTAAAATCTGAGTAAAAGTAAAGATAATTGAGATGAAAACATTTATACGAAGAATCAATAAAACCAAAAGTTGGTTATTTGAAAGTATAAGCAGATCAATAAACTGCTACTTAAATTAATAAAGAAGAAAAGAGAAGATCCAAAATAAACACACCCAAAATGACAAAGGTGATATTACAACCCATACCAGAGAAATGCAAAACATCCTGAAACACTGTATACACACAAACTGGAAAATCCAGAGGAAAGGGATAAATTCCTAGAAAAGCCACAGCCTCCCCACATTGAATCAGGAAGAAATTAAATCCCTGAACACACAAATATTGAGTTCCAAAATTGAATCAGTAATAAAAAGCCTACCAAACAAACAAAAATACCCTTGTCGTGGTAAAATCCTGCTAAATTAATATTTAAGGCTTTACTTCATTGCTTCTAAAATAGTGATTATCATGCACTTTTTGTATAATTCTTCACTATTTTACAAGTATTTATTATATAACAAATGTATATACCAATTACAGATACTTAAATGAATAGTATTCAATAAAATCATTTGTATTGTGTTTTAGTTTTCTCTTTAAACATTTCATTGTATCATCAGTAGTAAAGGTTACCCTTTTAAACATGCACAATACCACTTGTATTTTTGTTATGCAAGCTTTTCTCACAATTTTCAGTTTTTTTAAAGTACTATATGAAGAAATGAGTCAACTATTCAAACAGTGAAAAGATAAATTGAAAAAATATAGACAGTGTGATATTTATATAACAGGTTGAAACTGCTGTGTTCACAGTAAGAATATCTTGCATTGAATTGTAAACGGAGAAAACAGGACTTGTATTTCAGTACTGAAGGATACATACTAGAGATGGCATACTCTTACATTGCCACTGCCACTGCTCTGATCATAAGCACATTTTAAAAATAAACTGTATGAATAAAGAGTATTTGAAAAGAACATAAACTAGAATCCTTTAACATATTATAGGCAAACTGATAATATTTGCTTTTTTATCTAAGATTTGATAAGTGAATGAACTCTCCATGAAAGCTATGGATTTAAGAATTGATTAGAACCATAGTTCTGAAGAAGTAAGTTGTGAATACTTACACAGCACACCAGAAGCCTCAAATAACTTGTATTTCAAATATTGTTTTTCCAAGATTAATTTTTTCAAGGAGCAATGAATTATTTTTCTAGGTATTTTCCCACAGTGGGAAAGGGATCTATACATGTTTTCTGCTATGCTTTCTTTTGTATTTACATTATTTTCTTATAAGACCCATGTGTATAAATGTATGACCATGCTGAAATTTATGGAATATATAGTGAGAACCAGAGATCTAATCAGCAGATTTCATGTCATTTTTTTTCAAAAACATGTGTAGAAATATTTTCATCACATCTCTAGAAAATAACTTTACTTTCAGTACTTATTGTGCAAAAATATTACCTGATAGAAGTTATGGACTTTTATCTTGCTGTACTCATTGGCAAAGTTAAAAGTACCAACTTTGTCCTAATATTCCTTAATAAACAGGGACAGGGGTTATAGTGTTAACATCATATGAAACCATGCAAAAAATCTCTCTATATACCAACTACTGGCAGCAATGCAAAATTAATTTATCAATTCTTTTCCTGAATTCCATGAAATAATTATATTTAGGAAAGAACAGTAAAGTAGAAAAAGGCAGAACACCTTGTCGCTTTTAAAATTGCACAAAATAAAAAATATGATCTTGAATATATTCTAAGGCTGAGATAGATATTTATAAATGAAAATAGATGTAGATCTAATAAGATAAGGCAGAATGGACCTTGCATAACCTGAATTTCCAGACAGAAGCAATATTCTGTAGAATGGGCTTCTTACCAGATTGGAGCACTTTCTAGATGAAAATACTGACAGCAGTTGATGCAGGAAAAAAGCCAAGACCTAAAAGAATGATCTAAGTCAGCACTTTGTGAAACTACAAAGAAGATAATATGACTGACTATATTAATTAAAATTATAATTTTTCAGTTAGCATAATTATGTACAACAAATATAATTTGGGGTATGACAAAAATCGATCCTAATAATGGTATATAATTGTCTCCGTTCCATAGGCATCTCTTCTTTCTTTTTAAATTCAAGCAAATTTTGGACTTTTGATCATTTTCTGCCTGTACATGCTATTCTTTCATTTGTCCTTCTGCCCTGGAATGGTTGGGTACCTCTTGCAGTTTGCACATTCCTAATGTAGTGAAAATTCTTATGTGTCTGCATAAACATAATTCAAACTTGCTTTTAACTACCTAGTCTTTATCAATTAAATGCCCAGGAGGATTTCTCCTCTCCCATTTGCTTTGAAGGTATTTTAACCATTAGTTACTTATTAATGAGGAATGAAATCTTAGTCTATTTAGGTTATCTTACATCTATAAATGCCTCTATTGTGAATTATTCTATCTTCAACATGTTGCCACTACATTATGCCTAATTAAAATTGTTCACTAGGTGGCAGTTGGTTGGATGTAAAAAATTTGTTTTCCTTTGGAGGAAAAAAAAATATTATCTGGCACTGGATATCTTATCATGTTGCACAGATTCATGAAGCCATCAGACATTGTTTTGTTTCATATTGTTTTTAACAAAACATTAAACATTCCTTTTAGAAAACAGTAACCTTTATAGTTTAGTTTTCTCACTTCTACTTGGTGATATCAATGAAAATCCTTCAAGTTGGCAAGAAATAATTCTACTCTTGAACACACAAACCAGTAAACATAATGAGAAGGAACCACAGATTATTTTTTTCTTCTCAATACTTTAATGATTCTGTAAACCTAAGTTTAAATGACATGATGAAAATTATATGCAAATATTTCTCCCACCCATCAATGTTTGCTGCAGCTTCTTACTAAGATATTATCATATGTGCATAATGAAGTTATGTTATGTGCATGTAACATTCTGTAAATAGTTATTCAGTAATAGGACAATGTGTGTCCAGTAGACTTAGAAAGCTGAAAATGGATTACATTTGTTTCATGATAAAAGTCTTGTAAGGAAAATATTTTTCTTATATGTGAAACTAGAGAAAATAGAGCATCTTTTCTCACATATGTGGAAATTGAATGCTGATGATAATCCAGACTCTAGAACAAGAATGGAATTAATAGTATTTCTGGGTACTTACAGTGGCCACAATCTATAATATGAGTAAAACTCCACAACAAGGTTGGGGTATGTTTTCACAGAGTTTATAATTAATTTAATATACTTTGAGTTAGACAGATTTATAATTATTTCTCTTTTATTTAGCAATGAATTTTCACATATATTAAGTAAGATTAAAAATGCCTACTTTTATGGATTTGTGTTAATGAAATTAAGTAAAATGTAAAAATACCTAGCTAACTCACAAATCATAGTTATGTTTCTTAATTGAATTCTGGAAACCATTTACAAATAATTTTCTTTAGGTTTTGAGAAAGAAATTTTCCACTAGAGTTTTTATATTATTTTTAAAAATGTCACAAGGAAAGATAATTATTGGGTACTGGACTTAATACCTGGGTGATTAAATAATATGTACAACAAACCCCTATGACAGATGTTTACATATGTAACAAACCTTCCCATGTATCCCCAAACCTAAAACAAAACTTAAAAGCTTAAAATGAAATAAAATACAATGACACAAGTTACAATTATATTATCCTGCAAAGCACTAGATTGTCAAAGAGTGATTATAATCTCTAAATTTATATGATTTCATACTCTCTAAAGTTGTCAAATGTAGTAAAACTACAGAAACTCTATCATATGGAAAACTTAACAATTCCATGTTAATATAAAGCAGTAGTAAAAATATTCTTACAACTTTATATGTAATTAAAATTATAATTTCAAAGCCAAAAATCAAAAAACCAAATTCATTTGCTCATGTCAAGAGGTTTTCACATTTCAAATAGTTTATGAAAGTGGCCTTTGCAGATTAACTATCTCATTTTTCCAAACAAAAAAGCCTTGAAGAAAACAACAACAGAAAGAAAAACTCTTGGTATTAAAATCTCAGCAATTCCAGCTGTTTTCAAAGTTATGCCTTTGCATTTTGATCTTTCAATCCACCTCTTTTCTGTGTTATTTTCTGAAGAGTATATGATATGGCAGTGGTATACTTGTTGTCTTCATTAAATAAATCAAGAGAACCAAAACTTTTGTCTTATGTTTTTCCTTATTTTACATGAGATAATTAACTTTTTAAAGTAAAATGCAATAAAATTATCATGAGAATGGATGAAAAAACAAAAACATAATAAATGATTTTAAGCAATCAGACAGGATAAGACACTTTATATCAGAGTAGAATTTTTGCTTTATTTTTTTTACATTAAATTACTCATTGTTTACTTTTCACATTTTACTTTTTAAATAGACAATAATTTTACATGGTTAAGTAATTAACTAAAAATTATCACTTCCGTCCCTGTGATCCAAGAATCCCTACAATTCCCACTAAACTATTCGATAAATTACAACTGCATTTGTTTCTTATCTGTCATTCCAGATTACCTTTATGAACATTTTTCCACTTGTAAAGGTATACTTATCCTCCACTTCCTTTCTATTCCTTGAGACACAGATTTGCTCTATTGCCTAGGCTGGAATGCAGTGGCAGGATGTTGGCTCACTGCAACCTCCCCCTCCCTGGTTCAAGTGGTTCTCCCGAGTCAGACTTCTGAGTGGCTGGGATCACAGGCGCACACCCATTGTGCCTGACTAATGTGTGTATTTTTAGCAGAGATGTGGTTTTGCCATGTTGGCCAGCCTGGTCTCCAGCTCCTGACCTCAGCTAATCTACCCACCTCAGCCTCCCAGAATGCTGGGATTATAGGTGTGAGCCATCATGCCTGGCCTATCCTCCACTTTTTATACATAAACTAGTCCAATCTATACACTTCCTGCTCCTTGCTTTTTTATTTAAAATATCCTGAAGTCTGTTTTCGTGTGTGTACACAGAGATCATCTTCATTGATTAGAACAATGCATTATTATACTACTTCATATTTTGCAATTTATTTAAACATTTCTTGCTGAAGACATTTAGATTATTTAATTATTGCTTTTGCAAACAATGGTGCAATTAATGACCCTAATGAGAAAAAATATATATGTAGGATATTTCTCAGGTGAGTCATTCATAATTTTAATACTACTAATGATTTTGTAATTATAATGAAACTGAATCATTTGTCTCACAGATGTAACAGTTTATATTAACATATGCATTTAAGAGAAAGCATATTTTTCAGTGGCCTCATCAACAGAGCATATTGTCACTTGTATCCAGCCAAGATGGAGTAACGGGGACAAGATATAATTCTGGAAGCAAAAGTCTTTCTGTCTGTTTCCTTTTATTCATGATAGCATGACCTACAGTTTTCAATCATTTTATGTTTAACCTATAAGAGTCTTTATATTTACTTTTATATTTGAAGTGAGTTTCTTGTAGGCAGACTACAGTTGGGTTTTTGTTTCACTTTTCATCTTCCCACCACGAATAAAGCAGAGATTTTTTTTTAGGGGAGAGGAATTATTGGTGATTATTCAATGGAGACTCATTTTATATTATAATATTTGGTATCTTATGCCTTGAAGAATAATGTGTGATATGTGTACTGTCATAAAGTAAATAGAACTGTTATTTATGATTCATAACCATTTAAATAACTATTTTAATATCCTGTGTTGTATACTGCTTTAGCACATTTCAAAGCAAAATAATTTTATTCTCCTTTAGAAGAGTGGGAGTTCACACTGTGGTCTGTGGTGGTATTGTCAAGCAGGAGCTGTGGGGCTCTGTGTTGTATTCCCAGTGCTGCACTCTCCCTCCACACTTCTGAATATTTAGTCTCAGTACAACAGTTTACTTGAAGTTTCAGAGTTTGTTACTGTCAGATATTTTCTGTATTTAAATATGTAGTATCTCAGGTAAAAGATGCAGGAGCGCTTGAAAGCCAATATAACTTTGTTTGTTATAAAACACTGTTTTAAAAATGTGTCCATTTTTAATTGGTAGGTTCAAGCAATTCAGATTCATTGTTGGGGTGAGAAAATTTTTTTTCAACACAATTCAGGAAAAATTTACAAATTTTTAACTTTCTGTCTGTCTTCTTTCTTGAGGTTAATTTAGGGAAACTTCTTAGTTATAAGATTAATATTCCATCCCTCCTCCACGCTTGGCAATCACTGATCATTTCACTATTTAAAAAAATGATTAATATTCTTGTTTTAAAAAACACCATTTTAGGAAAAACATAGGCCGCTACTTGAAGAATTTCTGTATTTGGGGGAAAATAAAGAACTTCAGTGTTTAGGTAAGTATTAATAAATTAGCATATATCTATCATTCTCAAAATTTTATTACCAACACCATTACAACATTTAATCCTCATTTATTAGAGACAACTTTCTTTAGAGATAGAAGATCAATTAATGTAAAAAATTTCTGTTATACTTAGAATTCACTCAAGTTGAATAACTATACTCTATTTAATACCAAGCTTTATGGAATGACAGTGATTTTTCACAAGTTTTGAAACTGACAACTTGTGATTATTCACCAAGTGTTTTTAGCTCTGTTAGTTTTATATTCCATATTCCATATTACATATATGTATTGCTATATTAATATATATTAGGTATATAAACTGTAATTAGAAAATTCTTTTCATCTTAAGAAACACTACAGTGTTCCTTCTTTATGACAAAGGGACATAAGATTTAAATTGGGTGAGAGATCCAAGATGGCTGACTACTAGCAGCTCAGGATTGTAGCTCCCAGAGAAAGCACACAGAATGAGAGGACGCCACACTTACAGATGAATTTTTGTTGCCCACAGACCAGGAGATTCCTAGTGGAGGAGCCCCACAGGTCACCAGCACGACTCTTGTGGCAGGTGCGGGGGTTTTGCCAGTGCCCCGGTGCGGCGGTTCTTGGTGCAGAGTAAACGGGACTGGGTCCCCTGTTGGTCGATGTTTGGAGCTCCAGGAAGGCAACTTGCCTATTTACCTGATTGAAAAAGGGATTCAAATGGGAAGCCAGTCCGGAGATTCCTGGACAGAAAAGCACCACGAATTTTAATGCCTCTGTTTTGGTCAGCGCTGGGAATCAACAAGTTGGACGACCACTCAGAGACCTAATTTGAAAGTTGGCAATTACAGACGACAGGTGGATAAACTCACAGTGATGGGAAGAAACCAGCGTTAAAAGGCTGAGAATACTCAAAATCAGAATGCCTCTCCTTCTATATGGGATCATAGTTCCTTATCAACAAGGGAACAAGGACTGATGGAGAACGAGGGTGATCCATTAACAGAATCAGGCTTCAGAAGGTGGATAATAAGAAACTTTTCTGAGCTAAAAGAACACGTTCTAGCCCAATGCAAAGAAACTAAGAACTCTGAAAAAAGGTTTGACAAAATGCTCATGAGAACATTTAATTTAGAGCAGAATATAAGTGAATTAATGGAACTGAAGAAGACAATACGAGAACTTCGTGAAGTATGCACAGGTTTTAACCATCGAATTGATCAAGCAGAAGAAAGGATATTGGAGGTCGAAGACCAACTTAATGAAATGAAACAAGAAGACAAGATTCGAGAAGAAAGAGTAAAAAGGAATGAGCAAAGTCTCCAAGAAATATGAGACTATGTGAAAAGACCTAATTTACGACTGATAGGTGTACCTGAATGTCATGAAGAGAATGAAT
>CAUYLG010056287.1:0-24454 GCA_963573385.1 Cacajao melanocephalus | reverse complement strand
CCTGTCTCCATTGTTAAGCACAATTATTGGCATAAAAGAGGTTTTTAATACCCATTTTTAGACTGCATTCTAGCCTGGGCAATAGAACAAGAATCCCGTTCTCTCTCCCTCTTCCTCTTTCTTTCTCTCTTACATTCTTTTTTTTTTCTTTCTTTCACTTTCTTTCTTTCTTTCTTTCTTTTCTCTCTTTTTCTTTCTTTAAAAAAACAAACAAACAAAAAATTAGCTGGGTGTGGTGGTGCATGCCTGTAATCCCAGCTACTCAGGAAGCTGAGGCAGGAAAATGGTTTGAACCAGGAGGCAGAGGTTGCAGTGACCTGAGATTGTGCTGCTGCACTCCAGCCTGGGCAACAGAGCAAGGCTCTGTCTCAAAAAAAAAAAAAAAAAAAAGCAACTTTATGTTTATATCCAACTTCCCAATTTATAAGATACTTTCAAATGTTATTTATTTGATTTTCCCAACAAACCTATAAAATACTTTGGGCAAGTATTTTATGCACAAATGATCTCATACCAAGCAGGTAAGAACAGGTATAATACCACATCTTATACTGATACACCTTGATTTATAAAATAGCTCTGTTTTAGAAATTAATTTGGAGGCATCTGATCATTTATAATGTGAGAAATCTGTACTAAGGGAGTCAGCTCTTGACAGGAACTTGGCTAGTCATGTGAATAGATCTCCTTTAATCTAGTAGATATAATTTGTTAATATGGATTGTTCCATAACCAATTCTCTTACATCAAGACATGCTTAGTGTTAAGACACAGTAAAGGCTCTTGTGATGATGGCTCTGCACTGACCCCTAGTGGTGCCCTGCAGTCTCTCTCCTGCAGTTAATAGGAAAGGCAGAAATGAACCCTTCCTTGAATTTGTTCTGCCATCTCTAGATCTGGTAAAGAGACCCTGAGCTAGTCAAATAAAGATGTTTATGCTGAGGTATTATGTTGCCACTAAAATTTACCTTTCAAAGAATCTTTTGTCAGAGAAAATGTTTACGATATAACATTAAGTGGGAAAAAAGATACAAACTGTATAGTGTCCAAATTTTGAAATGGATATGCATATATTTATTTTTTTGTTTGTTTTTGAGATGGAGTTTTGCTTTTGTTGCCCAGGCTGGAGTGCAATGACACAATCTTGGCTCACTGCAACCTCCGCCTCCCGGGTTCAAGCGATTCTCCTGCCTCAACCTCCTGATTAGCTGAGATTACAGACATGCACCACCACATCCGGCTAATTTTTTGTATTTATAGTAGAGATGGGGTTTCTCCACGTTGGTCAGGCTGGTCTTGAACTCCCAACCTCAGGTGATCCGCCTGCCTCGGCCTCCCAAAGTGCTGGGATTACAGGCGTGAGCCACCGCACCCGGCCATATTTATTTAACATACTATATATATGAACTTTAAAAAAATACTAGAAGAAAGTGTACTAAAATATCAAAACTGGTTATCTCAGGGTAGTGATGTTATTACTGAGTTTTATTCTCGGTAATCATGTTTTCCTTTTTTTTTCTTTCTTTTTCTTTTTTTTTCAAGAGATGGGGTCTCCCTGTGTTGCCCAGGCTGATTTTTAATTTCTGGCTTCTAGGGATCCTCCTACCTCAGCCTCCCAAAGTGCTGGGATTATAGGTGTGAGCCACTGTGCCTGGCTTCCATGTTTTACTTTTATCAGGCAAAATATTAAAAAAAACAAAAACAAAAATAAAAGCTAGTCTCACAGCATCTGAGAGTCTGGGAGTCAGGTGCACATTAAAGTGAGAGAAATGGTGTCTGGTGCTGGCTTGGCTTGCTTTGCCTTCTTGGTCATTGTCTTAGCAACATAAGATCACTCAAGGCCTTGAAGCCACCTTGGGCTTACCTTCAATTGTCCTTTTAGTGGGATAGAAGTATCTGCGATAGGCTTTGTTCACAGTCTTGACTCTTATAAGAAGCACTCTTATGCATGGCTGCCTCCCCTCTGCTAGAGGCCCTGAATAAATCAAAGAGGAATAGTAAAGGCTCTGCCTCCAACCAACTGTGGAAATTCAGCCATGTGGTTATTTTTTTTCTCTGAAACTTATAGCAGTCAATAAAGCTTCAAACTCTAAGAGCCCCCAACTCCCAGACTTCTTTGAATCCCCTAAGACGTTTCTAGAGACATTCTGTGAAGAGAAAATAAAAGTAAGGCTGGCAAAAGGGAATGCTATGATAGATCCGAGTACTATTTTTCTTCTCTTTCTTTCTTTTTTTTTTGAAAAGTGCGTGTGTGTGTGACAGGGTCTCATTTTGTTGGCCAGGCTGGAGTGCAGTGGCACAACCACGGCTTACTGCAGCCTCAACCTCTCAGGCTCAAGCAGTCCTTCCACCTCAGCCTCCTTGTATGCCACCATGCCCGGCTACTTTTTGTTTTGTAAAGATAGGGTATTATTATGTTGCCAGGGCTGGTCTTCAACCCCTGGGATCAAGTGATCCTCCCATCTCTGCCTCCCAAAGTGTTGGGATTACAGGTATGAGCCATCAGTTGGTGCCACACTACTCTTGACTAAAATTATTCTATGGCCAGCCAGTGAACAGGGTAGCATTTTAACTTCTTTATTCTTTTTACTTTTTGTATATGCCCAAAAGGTAGCATTTATTGTCTTTAAAAAGGCAAACCTTATAGAAATAAATAACAACAACAAAATCCCATTTAATTCTACCTCCTAAGATACAACCACCATTAGCAATCTATATTGTTCCACTCTTGGGAGCCAGTCTGCTACGGACCAAAGTCTAGCTCTGCCAATAGCTGGGAACCTTGGAAAAGAATTTGACCTCTTTGTGCCTGCCTCTTTACCTGTAAAATGGGGGTAATGATAGAACCTATTATATGGAGCTGTTTTGAGAATTAAATAAGTTAATATATGTTAAGCACTTAAAACAGCACCTGGCAATAGTAAGTATTCAATAAATGTTGGCCTTTTTCTCACCACTTGTAAATGAACATTTTTTTTTTCATTAAAAAATTCTTTTGGCCAGGTATGGTGGCTAATGGTCTCAAACTCTTGAGCTCAGGCAATCTGCCTGCCTTGGCACTTTGGCAGGCCAAGACAGGCGGATTGCCTGAGCTCAAGAGTTTGAGACCATCCTGGGGGCAACATGGTGAAACCCCGTCTCTACTAAAATACAAAAAATTACCTGGGCTTGGTGGGGCACACCTCTAATTCCAGCTACTTGGGAAGCTGAGGCAGAAGAATTGCTTGAACCCAGGAGGCAGAGATTGCAGTGAGATTGCACCACTGCACTCCAGCCTTGGCCACAGAGCGAGACTCTGTCTCAAAAAAAAAAACACCTTTTTTTTAACTGTGATGGGATCTTGCCATGTTGCCCAGGCCGGTCTTGAACTCCTGGGCTCAAGTGTTTCTCCTAAAATGCTGGGATTATAGGTGTGAGCCACATTGCCTGGCCACCATTTTTTTTTTTTTTTTTTAAATAAAGTTGGAGTCTCAGTATGTTGGACAGGCATATCAGGGTCTTGATATGTAGTTCTGAACTCATAGCCTTAAGCAATTCTGCCTCAGCCTCCCAAAGTGTTGAGATTACAGGTGTAAGCCACCACACCTGGCCTGAATGAGCATTTTTTTAAACTGAAAAGTGATCACACTATACACTTTGCTTTAACCTTTTTTTTTTTCCACTTAACAATATATCCTGGTTACCTTTTTGTATTAGTATGGAGAAGTCTCTTCATTTTTTTTAATAGCTACATAACTTTTTTGGTATTAATATGTTATAATTTAACCAGTCTCCTATCAATGGGTATTTGGATTATCTATTTTTAAAAAGATGCTAAGGCCAGGCACAGTGGCTCACACCTGTAATTCCAGCACTTTGAGAGGCTGAGGTGGGGAGATTGCTTGAGCCCAAAGAGTTCAAGACCAGCGTGGGCAACATGGCAAAACCCTGTCTCCACAAAACATACAAAAGTTAGCAGGGCATGGTGGTGTGCACCTGTAGTACCAGCTACTTGGAAGGAGGCTGAGATGGGAAGATTGAGTCCAAGAGATCAAGGCTGTAGTGAGCTATGATTGCGCCACTCCACACCAGCCTGGATGATGGAGTAAGACTCTGTCTTAAAAAATAAAAATAAAAAGTAGCCAGGTGTGGTGGCATGTGCCTGTAGTCCTAGCTACTGAGGAGATTGAGACAGGAGGATCCCTTGAGCCTGGGAGTTTGAGCTTGTGGTGAGCTATGACTGCGCCACTGCACTCCAGTCTGGATGACAAAAAGATCTTGTCTCAAAAAAGAATTTTCATCAAATCAGGTGACAGATTTGTTGAATTAAAAAAAAAATGTTTACACCAAATCTACTGAGCTATTCCCTAAGAGAACTGTTTTATTTGTATTTATTTTTCCCTATCTTATGTCCAGGTGTCCCCATGTTCTTGAAGTTAGAAAAGGAAAATGTGCAGCTGGTTTGTGATTGGGCTGCCCAATGGGACCAGCACTTTCTGAGACCCTGAGCACTGGGGGAACGTATTTCCAGGTGCTTACTCAAGGATATCCACTCAGTGTAAAACCAGGGGTACAGGCTTGAGAACTTATAACCCAGCTGGGAAGCTTCACATGGGGAAAATGAAGAATGAGGAGAGAAACTAACATAGGGAAGATCAGCCAGGCGCGGTGGCTCATGCCTGTAATCCCAGCACTTTGGGAGGCCAAGGCAGGTGGATCACCTGAGGTTAGGAGTTGGAGACCAGCCTGGCCAACATGGTGAAACCCTGTCTCTACTAAAAATAGAAAATTAGTTAGATGTGGTGGCACATGCCTGCAGTCCCAGCTACTCAGGAGGCTGAGACAGGAGAATCACTTGAACCCAGGAGGCAGAGGCTGCAGTGAGCTGAGATCACGCCACTGCACTCCAGCCTAGGTGAGACAGAGACTCTGTCTCAAAATAAACAAAAAAGAAGATAAAATACTGCATATACCTAAAAGGGGACATTATGGAAATTACATTCAATTACTAACATCTCCATTTGAGGTTCACTTACTCATTTGACAATTATTTTTTTAATATGCTGTGAAAGATGACAGGCATACTCATTTGAAAGCAGCTTCTGTCTTTCTGCTTAATTTGGTTGTTTTGTTTTGTTTGAGGTTCTGGCCTTGTTACCTAGGCTGGAGTGCAGTGATAGGATCATAGCTCACTGTAGCCTTGACTGCCTGAGCTCAAGCAGTTCTCCCACATCAGCTGCTTAAGTAGCCTGGACTACAGGCACACAACACCACACCTGGATACTTTTAAAATTTTTTTGTAGAGACAGGATCTAACTGGTCTTGAACTCCTGGCTTCAAGCAATCCTCCCTCTTTAGCCTCCCAAAATGTTAGGATTATAGGCATGAGTCACCACACCTGGTCTCTTTATGCATATTCGGTTAAAGACAACTATTAGAGAGCAGGACATGTGCTTTGATGAAGAAAATACTGAGCGCTCTGAGACATGTCTGAGGGCCTTTACCTGGACTTGGAGGTATCTCTCTGGGAAGGCTTCCTGGAGGGAATGCTTCCTGGAGGGAGTGCTGTTTAGGCTTAGTTCTTCCCTGAAAGAATGGAGGCGAGAGCAGAAGTGAAGAGGATTTCATACAAAGAACATACACATGCAGAGGTATAGAAGCAAGAGAAAGTCATATTTCAGGAATTGCTCGTGGTTCCATGTGGCTGGAGCATAGAATTTGAATAATGGGGTTAACTATTATTGTTAAGGTGGGAAATGGAAGGACTTGTGGCTGGGGAAGAAGGAATGTGTTGGGTCCTGAAGGACCTTTTTAAGTACATTCACATATTTGACTTATCCTAAGGGTGATGGGAAACATAAAGCTTTTAGGGAGGGTATGGCAGAATCAGGTGTCCATTTCAGAAAGATCACTCTGTGATGTGAATATATATTGAAAGGCTGTTATGCTTAAGTAATGCAGGTAAGAGATTTTGGTGGTTTGAGCTAGGTAGTGAAAGGGGATAGGAGAGGAATGGAAAGATTGGAGACTTCTTCCATATTGGCTGTAGGGGAAACGGAGAGAAAGAGCTCTCTGATCATTTGAAGGTATCTAACTTGGGGAACTGGAGATGGACAGAGGAAAATAGAACTATGGGGGAAAATGATTTCAGTTTGGACCCAGAATTGGAGGTTCCTGTAGGACACCCATATTTGTGGAGCTCAGAAGAAAGACCTCCTTAAGCTAGAGATACAGTTGAGATTCTGGAATCCTCAGCACATATGGTAACTGCAGTGTGGGAATGTTTGAGATGGTTGGTTGAGACACAGACAATGCAAATGAAGCCACAAAGAAGGCAGTTGTAAGAAAGGTAGAAGGTAAATCAGAAGGTTCTTTACACGTAAAGACTCAGGTAGATGTACTACAGTTCTCTATGTGTGAGGCACTGTTCTAAGTGCTGGTGATAAAGCAGTAAGCTGAACAAAATTCCTGCTCCTGCATACCTTATGTTTGTGGGCGTTGGAGTAGAGCAAACAAATAAGTATATAATTTTAGCCACTGAGAAAAAAAGGGAGAAATACACAAATACAGAATGATGGAAGGGGCCAGGTGCTCACGCCTGTAATTCTACCACTTTGGGAGGCTGAGGTGGGCGGATTGCCTGAGGTCAGGAGTTTGAGACCAGCCTAACGAACAGGGTGAAACCTTGTTTCTACTAAAAATGCCAAAATTAGCCGGGTGTGGTGGCAGGTGCCTGTAGTCGCAGCTACTTGGGAGGCTGAGGCAGGAGAATCATTTGAACCTGGGAGGTGGAGGTTGCAGTGAGCCAAGATCGGGCCACTGTACTCCAGCCTAGGTGATGGAGCAAGACTCCATCTCAAAAAAAACAAACAAACAGAATGATGGAAGGGAGGGGCCATTTTAGATGGGATAATTAGAAATGACTTAAAAGTAGACGTTTGAGCAGAGACCTGAATGAATTGCAGAAATGAGAACTTCTTGGGGAAGAGCATTCCAGGCAGAACAAATGGCAAGTGCAAAAGCCCTGGGGTGAAAAAGCTTGGTAGGTTCAAAGAATAGAAAGAAGGCCAGAGTGGCTGTAGGACAGTGATAGAGGGACAAGATGGCAGGGGCCAGCTCCTGTTGGGCCTGGCAGGTCATGACAAAGAATTGGGGTTTTATTCTGAGTGTGATGGGAAGCCATTGGAGGGTTGACAGTGGGCAGGAGGTGGGGTGTCATGATCCAAATTACATTTTACAGGGATCACTCTGGTTGCTGTTGGGGAATCATTTGTTAGGCTGCCACAGAGGAAACAATGGAGATGAGATAGGAGGCTGGGGCAGTCATCCAGGAGAGTAGGTGGTGGCTTGGATAAGGGGGGTGGGATGAGAAGTGGTTGGATTCAGGTGTGTGTGTGTGTGTGTGTGTGTGTGTGTGTAATCTGAATTTTTTTTTTTTTTGAGACAGGGTTCCACTCTGTTGCCCAGGCTGGAGTGCAGTGGTGCAATCTCAGCTTACTGCAATCTCCGCCTCAGCCTCTTGCCTCAGCTTCTTGATCCTCTTGCCTCAGCCTCTGAGTAGCTAGGATTACAGGCATGCACCACCACACCTGGCTAATTTTTATATTTTTATTAGAGATGGGGAGGTTGCACCATGTTGGCCGAGCTGGTCTCGAACTCCTGACCTCAGGTGATCCACCCGCTACGGCCTCCCAAATTGCTGGGATTACAGGTGTGAGCCACTGTGTCTGGCCTGATTCAGATACATTTTGAAATGGGAGCTGAAGAGACTGTATGTTTGGATATATGGGTGTCAAAGAGAGAAGAATCAATGAAGACTCCTAGGTCTGTACAGAGGGTCCCTGACTTACTATGGTTTGGCTTATGATTTTTTTTTTTTTTGAAATGGAGTTTCGCTCTTGTTGCCCAGGCTGGAGTGCAATGGCATGATCTCGGCTCACTGCAACCTCTGCCTCCTGGGTTCAAGTCATTCTTTTGCCTCAGCCTCCCGAGTAGCTAGGATTACAGGCATGCGCCACCAATGCCTGGCTAATTTTGTATTTTTAGTAGAGATGTGGTTTCACCATGTTGGTCAGGCTGGTCTCGAATTCCTGACCTCATGATCTGCCTGCCTCAGCCTTCCAAACTGTTGGGATTACAGATGTGAGCCACCACGCCTGGCCTTAAAGATTTTTTTTTTAAAGGCTCAACTCTATCTGACAAAATCTTATCCCTTAGTATTTAATTTCTCTTCTTAGGGAGAATTTAAATTTAAGTAATTTAAATTAAACTTTTTTCTAGGCAGGGGTGGATCATTAAAAGGTTGAGAAACACTGGCCTAGTGCAAGAACATAGCCTCTGGGAGTCACACATGCTTGGTATGAATCCTGGCTCCACTACTTGGACACAGTGCGTAACCTCTCTGAGCTTCACTTTCATCGTTTAAATGCCCACAGTATTAGCATAATAACCTAAAGTACTTGGAAAATTAAATGCAATGACATGTCTGTTATATTGATAAATACTAATTTTCTTTCCCCTTTATCCCCCTTTCAAGAATAGAGATCATTACAGTTAAGGAACTCCAATAAACTGGGTAGAGACCGAGTCAAGCGGGAGTATGGGAGGTTTAAGCTTGTTGGAAGAAAAAGAAAACAGGACAAGGGGGCCAATTAAATATAGAGGTGAGTGTAAAGAAATAGAGGAGGCTGGATATGGAGGATGATGCCTGTAATCCCAGCACTTTGGGAGGCTGAGGTGGGTGGATCACCTGAAGTCTGGAGTTCTCGAGACCAGCCTGGCCAACATGATGAAACCCTGTCTCTACTAAAAGCACAAAAATTACCCGGGTGTGGTGGCGGGCACCTGTAATTCCAGCTACTTGAGAGGCTGAGGCAGAATTGCTTGAACATGGGAGGCAGACTGGATGACAGAGCTAGACTCCGTCTCAAAAAATAAAAAAGGAAAAGAAAAGAAACTGGGGAGAGCCCAAGGTAATTCTTACGGGATTTGACACTCAAAGTCACCACTAAATGTTCTTAGCGGACAGTGGACAATGGCATCTGAGGAAGATAATTCTGGAGCCTGACATACTACACTGGAACAGAGACCAGAGAAAGGAGCCCACTTTCACATAGTCCCATATTTCTTGGAGACTTTGTTCATTAAAAAAAAAAAAAAGAAAAAAAGAAAGGAGCCCACATTAACCGTGGTGGCCTTGGAATCTGAAGATCTGGGTGTATAAAATGATGAACAATGAGAAGGTTGGGGAAATTAATTATGGTCCCTCTTAATTCTGAAACATCATGCAATCAGTACAGTCGTTTTGGAATGGTATTTGATGGCACGGGAAAGCACTTAGCATAAAATGTAAGCATATGACAAAACCATATAAAGGCATTTTTGTCAAACGCCTATCTAGGTAGGAAATAGATGATCTCTGGAGTGGGATCTTTATTTTCTTTTTCATACTTTTCTGCATTTTTCAATTTTCCTACAAAAAAGCTTGTGTTGCCTTTATAAGAACAAAGTTATTTTCTGAACGAACCTCTGGCGGAAGTCACAGATTTCCAGGGACCCACATGCCAGCATTACCCCAGCCTCGGTGGCCTGAGGAACCTAGACCGGAGGGTGTGGCCTTGGAGGTGTGAGACTCAGGGAAAGCGGGGCTGGGCGCGGCCGCCCCTACCTGGGGCAAGAGCAGCGTCAGGACCCGAGAACCAGCTGGGGGATGGGGCCGCAGAGGTGGCCGCGCGCCGGGAAGACCCTGGCGGCGCTCAGGCCAGACCGTCCCGGCTCGTTACGCGTCCCGTGCAGGGCACAGGGAGGAGCAGGACGCCAGCCTGTGGAACCACCCGGATCGCTGGGGCCGCCGAGAACCCGGGAGGCGGAAAGCCCGAGGGCCCCCTCCAGCCGCCTACTCCTCACCTCGGCCCCAAAGTAGCCGGCGAGGAACTGCGCCAGCCCGCGCGTCTGCCGAGCTTTCTGTGACTGACCGGAGATGGGAATGTGGGAGGAGCCTCGCGCCGGAGCTGTGATTGGAGCAACCAACGCCGCCCAATCTCTCCCAAGACAGCGCCAGAGAGGGATGCGCAGAGGCGGGGACTTAGAGGCCTCTATGTGATTGGCTAGCAGCGCAGGGAGCCGGGCGCTGTCCCGATGATTGGCAGGCGCTAGACAGCCCTCGGAAACCGCCTAGGCTTCGCCCATTGGCATCCTGCGAGAGTAGGCGGGATTGGTTCATCGTGTGGTGCTGATGATTAGCTGGCGGCTGAGAGTTAGGGTGTTGGGAGAGAGCTGGGGGACGGCGGGGGCGGCCAACTTCCTTCTTGTTATTGGCTAGTGAGGTTGGTGGGGGTGGTGCGACGGCCCAGGAGCTGCTTGTGATTGGTGGCCGCTGGCGTGAGTGACAGACGGGGGCGAGCTGCGCGACCAGCGGTTTGTTTTTCGGAGCGTTCCTGAGGTGGAGAACGGTGGCCGGACGGAGCAACTGTGGGTCTGAGGGACTGGCGGGCGGGCGGGCCGAGCGGCGCCGCCGAGGCCGGGTTGGGCCGAGCCCAGGAGCGCCCGGGATGTAGCGGGCCACCCTGCCCATGCCACAGTGCCCGACCGCGGGCGGAGCCGGAGCTGGAGCCTGGGGAGGCGGCGGGGGCCCCGAGCGCAGCCCGCGCCCCCCGCGCGGAGCCAGGCCCGCTGCCGTCCCCGCCGCCCGGGCCCCCGGCATGCAGCCCCAGCTGCGGAGGTGACACTCACGGGCCCGAGACGCCGCCGCCGCCATCGCCACCATGGGTAAGTGTCGCCACCGCCCCGGCCTGTGCCCGCGCTGCTTCGCGACGCCCCGCCCCGGGCTGAGGGAGGAGGACCCTGGGCCGCCGCCTGACAGGCATGGACAGCCCTCCCGGCCAGGGGCTGCAGACCGCCGGCTGCCCGGCCGCCCCGCTAGCGCGCCGCGGCCCGGGCGGGGGTTCTGGCTCCTTGGGCCCGCCGGGGTGGTCTGGCAGGCAGAGTCTGCTCAGCAGCCCTCCTTCCGGGCGGCGCGGCGGGCGCATCTCGGGGAAGCGGCGGCGGGTCCTAGGGCCGGTGCTCGGCGGGGCAGCCTGGCCCGAGCAAGCTGGACCGCAAGCCCGAGGGCGGGGGAGCGAGAGCGCAGTGTGGGGCCCGGGCTGGAGGCTGCTGCAGGCCCAGCTGCTGTTGTGTCTTTTCCTTGATTTGCTTTTTTTTCCTGCCTGTGTCATTTCCTTCCCTTTGCTCACACAGGCCGGCCTGTGAGAGTTCCCGGGGCTTGCTCTCCAGCCCTGTGCGCGCCACAGCGCAGGGGGGAGGGCGTGCGGGGCTCGGCTCTGAGGCGATTAAACGGGAATCTGTGATCAAGCGCGCGGTTGACAAATGCGTGCTGCGTGCAGATTGCTGGGGGTCAGGAATTGGTCGGATGCTGCCAGTTAGAATTCACATCCTACTTTTTGAAAAATCCTGTTGCAGTGTTTTATGTCTATTATTTTTATCTTGCAGTATCCCTGAAATTATGTAAGTTTTGAAAGAAACGTTTGCTACACAAAAGAATTTCTATGAAATCACTTCCTTTTTGTCAGTATTTGCAATTTCTGCTGTGAAGATGTAATCTAAGAAAAGCTTTTAATGTCTTCCGCATGTAGCATTGGAGTTGAATTATATTCCTTATCCTTTTCGGTAATTTAGCAAATGACTACTGGACTAGACCAAGAAATAACATTTTAAACGTTCTTTACATCTCCTGGCCAGACAGGTGATACTGTTGTCACAAGTTTTGCAAAATATTTGGTATTGGCCTAAATAATAATAAAGGAGTAAACTTAAGTGAGAGGATCCTTTGCAAAGCCTTCCATTGCTTCTGTGAAGTGCCCCTTGTGAAGAGGGAGCCTTAATGTTTGCCTTGCCCTATAGCAAGGTCAAGTCATTTTTGTAGAAGGTTAACTGTATGCTGTGTCATATTCACCAGGTATTGTTTTGTGGCCCATCTCTACACTCTGGCTTTGAATGAATTGCCTTGTTCTGGTTCGTGCTGTCCTTCATACAGTATGAGAAGGGTTTGTTCATTTGCTGGGCTTACTGTTTCCTTCCCATGCTTTCCTTCAGAAGTGCGTGCTCTTCTGGGGAAGGTCTGCTGTGAGAGTGAGCATAAAAGAAACCCAATAATGCCTCGTATTTATGTATAATTCAAGAAATATTTATTGAATTTGTTTATAGATGAAACACAGAATTCTTGTCTTCCCCAGGATTCAAACATTTATCTTGTATTATAGAGTTGGAATAAATCTTCAAATTGATTTATGAGCCTATATTGTGACAGTCTTTCTTACAAGTCTTCTTTTTTGTCTTGCGGGGGGCAGTTGTTAGTCCCAAAGGAGAGTGTGAAATACTTAAGGATATGTAGAACATCCACTTCCTACTTTCTTTACTGCTACACTGGAGTGCTCGCATGTGTTGACTACATCTTATTATTTAACATGAAAATAGATGTGAACCTGTTCACATTTCAAGACATTTTCAAAAAGTTTATAAGTGTGTGAGTATATGGAGACCAATGATAGGGAGGATAGAAACTATATAGGTTGGGTCTAGAGCTCCGAAGAAAAAAGAGCCAGAACCTCCGGATCTTCTCATTTGCCCCTCATCTTCTCATTTGTCCCTCATTTCTTCCCACGTCAGTTGTCCCCATGTCAGTTTTACATGAAGAAACAGACAGCAAGAGGAATTAACTTGCCTGGTAGCTGCAGTATATTAGACAAGCTAGTTTAAGAACCACTGCGTTGGCTTTCTTCACTTTCCCCTATACTGTCCTCTCCATATTTTTTTGTGAGGGGAGAGTAGACGACCTTGATACACTATTAGAGCTAATGTTGAATTCTCCTTGACACTTGGCTCTTTAATTTGCTTTGTATGAAGCTCAGTGAGGATGTATATACACACAAACATTCACACACAGTCTTTCTCTTAAATACTAGTTTCCATTTTGGTGATGAAAATTCGAATTCCCAGTTTAGTTAGTTTGCTTTTAGTTGCTGTAGTTCTAAATAAACTCAAAGGATTGGTAAGAAAGAAACATAGACTTCTTAGTATTTTAGTTGTACTTGTTAAACTCTAGCCTTGTGAAGACAGGACTAAAACTTATTTGAGTCTCTGCCCTGCAGGTTCTTTGGTTAAATAAGAGTCATGTTTTCCTGAGCTGTTCTAGCCCAAGACTGAAGCCTGTTTGACAACTTGGGTTAATAAAAACAGGTCAGATTTTATATTGTATGTTAGCCCCAGTAAATTTCTAGTGGAAACTATTTATCTCTGTAAATAATAGGAATTTTTTTTGGCCGTGATACTATGTGACTATAAAAAATTGGGATTGACTGGTTGTTTTTTCTTGGTCACACCAGAATTCGTTTCCAGATTTAGTAATTATAGTGGCAAATGCTGTTGAAAATACCTGAGATTGTTTATGTGGTCTTTTTATAAATGCAGTCTGGAACTTACTGGGATATATCACTGAAAAATATGTAACAACTGGGAAATGTTACAGGAAACTATAGTGAATGGAGTACATAATTACAGATAGTCTGGTTCTAGTTTGAAGTCAGAATCACTGTGACTTTCAGACACCTTGTCTAGGATTCCGAGGCTGTTGGGAGCTCCCTGTTAGAACAGTCTCAATTCGGTTTGGCTAGAATCTGACCACCTATGTAGACTCTGAATAGTTAGCAGCTGTTTTGATTGGAACTTGAATCACAGTTTGACAAATCAACATGCCTATGCCATTACTAGATTTCTCATTTTCTTTCTTTCTTTTTTTTTTTTTGAGATGGAGTCTCATTCTGTTGCCAGGCTGGAGTGAAGTGGTGTGATCTCAGCTCATTGCAGCCTCCAACTTCCTGGTTCAAGCGATTCTCCTGCCTCAGCCTCCCGAGTAGCTGTGAATACAGGCATGCACTACCACGTCCAGCTAATTTTTGTATTTTTAGTAGAGATGGGGTTTCACCATGTTGGCCAGGATGGTCTCTATCTCTTGACCTTGTGATCCACCCGCCTTGGCCTCCCAAAGTGCTTGGATTACAGGCGTGAGCCACCATGCCTGGCTGATTTCTGATACTTTTAAAAATCACAACTGGATTTTAAAACTGAATTTTAGGCTGGGCACGGTGGCTTACACCTATAATCCTAGCACTTTGGGAAGCTGAGGTTGGTGGATCACTTGAGCCCAGGAGTTTGAGACCAGCCTGGGCAACATGGTGAAACCCTATCTCTACTAAAAATGCAAAAACTTAGCTGGCCATAGTGGCATGCCCTTACAGTCCCAGCTACCCAGGAGACCAGCATCATTAGTTATGATGCTATTTTGTGATGCTAAAACAAAGATTAAAATATTACTTTGGGAGTTGTATATATGGAAAAGAGAGAGAGAGTGTGTGCATAGTAAACAGACACCATAGGAGAAAACAATGTTTATTAGAGAATGTGGTGCTTCTGGCAACTTTTCTGGGTTGTTAGCCAAGGGAACTCACAAATGGGAAGTGCCTTAAGACCTTGCTTTTGCAATACAAGTAATAGCTCAGTCTGGAATAGTGGCTTCCTGGTGGAGCTAAAGAGAGGAGTGTGTTGCCTGGCAGCCTCTATGCCACAGGTCGGGGTACCAGGAGAAGAAAAACTACACGCTGCTGGGGAATTACGAATACTCTCTACTTAAAACTGCGTAAGAGCATCTACGTTTGAAGCTTGAACTCGAATCCTTGTTTCATAGATACTTTTCTATTTCTATGAATACTTCTCCTCTTCCTAGATTCTTAACCTCTTAATCTCTAAAATTAACCTCTTCCTCCTTGTGCTTCTTCCTGGTAGTTTCTAAGTGTGTCATACCACTCCCACTCTCAGGAAATCTTTTCAAGGTTATGAGCACACCATTACCCCATCTCAACTTGTTCACATGTAAAGTTCACAAATACATATATTTTTTGAGATGGAATTTTGCTCTGTCACCCAGGCTGGAGTGCCAGTGGCGCAATCTTAGCTTATGGCAACCTCTGCCTCCTAAGTTCAAGCGATTTTCCTATGTCAGTCTCCCGAGTAGCTGGGATTATAGGCGCCCACCACCACACCTGGCTAACTTTTGTATTTTTAGTAGAGATGGGGGTTTCACGATGTTGGCCAGGCTGGTCTTGAACTCCTGACCGCAAGTGATTTACCTGCCTCAGCCTCCTAAAGTGCTGGGATTGTAGGCATGAGCCACTGCACCCGGCCATGGCTAATTTTTTGTAGAGACGGGGTTTTGCCATGTTGCCCGAGCTGATCTCAAATTCTTGGGATCAAGTGATACTCCTGCGTTGGCCTCCCAGAATGTTGGACTTACAGGTGTGAGCCAGTGCATCCAGCCTGTCCCTCTTATTTTCGTTTATCCTTTTTTTTTTTTTTTTTTTTTTTGAGACACAGTCTCACTCTATTGCCCAGGTTGGAATGCAGTGGCTCAGTCTCGGCTCACTGCAACCTCTGCCTCCCGGGTTCAAGTGATTCTTGTGCCTCAGCTTCCGTAGTCACTGGGATTACAGGCATGCGCCACCACGCCTGGCTAATTTTTGTATTTTTAGTAGAGATAGTGTTTCACCATGTTGGCCAGGCTGGTCCTGAACTCCAGACCTCAGGCGATCTGCCCGCCTTGGCCTCCCAAAGTGCCGGGATTACAGAGGAGAGCCCCCTCGCCTGGCCTATTTTCTTCAATCCTCTTAAAGCCTTCCTTTCCAGCTTCCCATCTTCTCATTCTACTTGATTAGTGTTAGTTACTGAGGATCAGTCTCTGACCCTCTATTCTTCCCCTGTATTCCCTTAATTGCTTATTCTTCGTGTCCTTTCTCAGTTCATTTCATAAGCTAGCTGGAACCGCTTTCTTTTCTTTTTTTTTTTGAGACGGAGTTTTGATCTTGTCACCCAGGCTGGAGTGCAATGGCGGGATCTCAACTCACTGCAACCTATGCCTCCTGGGTTCAAGCAATTCTCCTGCCTCAGCCTCCCAAGTAGCTGGGATTACAGGCATGTGCCACCATGCCTGGCTAATTTTGTAGTTTTAGTAGAGACAGGGTTTTTCCGTGTTGGCTAGGCTAGTCTCGAACTCCTGACCTCAGGTGATCCACCTGCCTCAGCTTCCCAAAGTGCTGGGATTACAGGCATGAGCCACCGCGCCTGGCCAATTCTATCTTTTTTTTTGATACAACTTTGTATTTGTGTGTTGTTGTTTATCCTTTTATCCCTAGAGTTTGAACACCTTGAAGTATCTTTTAAAACTTTCTTTTTCTTTTTTATTTCTATTAACATGTCTTCTATACTATCTTTTAAAACTTTCTAATGTATAATACGTAAGTATTCAGTAAATTATTATTGTTAATGATTTATAAAAGTTCAGTAATAAAATTAAGTGTTAGGGTAGATTAAATGGCCTCCAGTCTTTTTCCATTGACCTTTTCTCATTGTTGATAATAAGAGCAAGCATTTTTTTAGCATTACTAAGTGTTAGGTACCATAAGAAATAATTCATAGGTTTTCTTTTGCTTTTAACTCTCACAGCAGCTTTGTGAAATGGTGCTTTATCGCCATATTACAGATGAGGAAATTGAGGTTTGGAGAGAATAAATGATTTGCTCTGGGCTTCTTTACCAGATTTTTCTGACTCTGAAGTTCATATTCCTAACTGCTGCAGTCTAAGAAAGCTGCTGTTATTTGCGGTTTGTGTTTGTTTTTTGGTTTTTTTTTGAGATGGCGTCTCACTCTGTCACCACACTGAAATGCAGTGGTGTGATCTTGACTCACACCAACCTCCGCCTTTTGGGTTCAAGCAGTTCTCCTGCCTCAGCCTCCCAAATAGCTGGGATTACAGGTGCACGCCACCATGCTCAGCTAATTTTTTTGTATTTTTAGTAGAGATGGGGTTTTACCATGTTGGCCCGGCTAGTTTTGAACTCCTGACCTCAAGTGATCCACCCATCTCAGCCTCCCAAAATGCTAGGATTACAGGTGGGAGCCACTGTACCAGGCCTGTTACTTGTTTTTAAAAGTTTTGTTTGTTTGTTTTTAAGGAATGCCACATTGAAGGAGTGCTGATAATTCAATTAGTCTCAGTCCATGCCACAGAGATAATTGGCCTGTGGCAGCCAAGTGTGCATAGTGAAGCTGCTTTTTAGAAGGAAAACAGAAACAAAGCCTCAATCCAGGAAGAAATGCCTAAAAGAGCCACTTGATTTACTTCCTATTTTTATACGTGTCCTCTGAAGTATCAGTTGAAGAATCTGTCTACCTCTAGGAATGTATTTGACTTTGACACAAAATTAGATTCTATAACCCTGATTCACTTGTGTCAGTTGTCCCAGATTTCAGACGACAGTGCCAAACTGTTCCTCTAGTATGTTCTCAGCTCTGGAACTACCAAACAAGTTTATTCATTAAGTAATGCCAGAAATTGGTAGCTTCCTGGAAACAGAATTTGTCAACCTGATAAACCAGCTCTTTTAATAACATCATGTTACACAGAATTAGAAATGATTTCTCCAGTCATCCTTGTGGATCTGACTCAAAAAGTGGTGTGTGTTTGTGTGTGCCTGTGTGTGTATGTGTATTCATATCCTTCTTCATTCAATATCTGAGTTGAAAGAACTGAAAATTCTCAATTCTTAGGGTGGTTAATGTTGTTACTGATAACTCCATGTGTTCTGCTTTTAGGAGTATTGTTAGATGCTCCTTAGAAAACACTTAATCATAATCCTCTTTATATTGATCCCAATTTATTATTACAGTTGGCCCAATTAATTTTATATATATTTAATAATACATAAGCCATTTAATATATAAACCTGTGCATATTATATGTAAGCCAGTCTTCCTAGCTTAAATGTTATGCTCTGATTTTTAAACTTTGGTTGTGTGGGTAAAAAACAAAACACAAACACCAAGTTCCCTTTTTTTTTTGTGGGGGGGGGACAGGGTCTCACTGTTGCCCAGGCTGGAGTACAGTGGCATGATCATGGCTCACTGCAGCCTTAACCACGTGGGCTCAAGTGATCCTTCCACCTCAGCCTCTCAAGTAGCTGAGCCTACAGCACACACCACCATGCGCAGCTAATTTTTTAAATTTTTTTGTGGAACAGAGTTTTGCCATGTTGCCCAGTCTGGTCTTGAACTCCTGGGCTCAAGCAGTTCGCCTGCCTTGGCCTTCCCAACTGCAGGGATTAGAGGCATGAGTCACCCTGCCCAGCCAAGTTCCCTTCTTTAAGGAAGCTATAGGGAAATTGCTAGAAGGTATAAAATAATTGATGGGATTTATATTTATTAATTTTGACTGATATCTTTTTATAGATACCCACTTTCTCCTCATTCATTATCCCTTTTACTGCATGCTTTTGATATTACAACTATGTCACTCTCATATATACTTTTGTATATATTTTGAAGTGGAATCATATGGGAAGTTACACTTCTGGTGTTTTCCCTGCAAGTTTTAAATCTAATTTTACTTTCCTGAACAAGCAAAAACTTTATACGTACCTTTGTCCTTTTCTGCAACTCGTCAGAGGGCATATAGGGCACCAGAGCAGATTTGGTCTAGGAAGAAGGGAGAGACAAATAAGGGGAGGGGGTGGGCACGATGGCTCACGCCTGTAATGCCAGGATTTTGGGAGGCTAAGGAGAGGGATCGAGGGAAGTAAAGTATTTGAAACCAGCCTGGGCAACATGGTGAAACCCTGTCTCAATAAAAAATACAAACATTAGCAGGGCATGGTGGTGTGCACCTGTAGTCCCAGCTACTCTGGAGGCTGAGATGGGAGGCTTGTTTGAGACCGAGGGGTGGAGGAGGCTGCAGTGGGCTGTGATTACACCACTGCATTCTAGCCTGGGTAACAGAGCGAAACCCTGTCTCAATAGTCAATCAGTGGTGGTAGAAGAGACTGGAGCAGTTTTACTTCCTACGTTTCATGCTGTTCATTTCTTTCCACAGGGTATTAGAATATTTCCAAGGGACAGTGATAAAAGGCAGAAGATAGGCACTCTCTTTGGGTGGAGTCTTGTATTTGCTTCTTTTAAGGTTTGCACCAATCCCCCAAATGACTCATTTGTCACCAAAGCAAGTATAACAACTCATCTCTCATGTTCCCTTCCCCATCAACAGATTTATTCATTTTGAATCTCCAAATGCTATTTGAATGGGCAAAGATCTCTTAAAGGACCTGGAGAACATTTGTAAAACATGGAATTGGGCTGGTTTGTTTTCTGGGTTTTGGCCAGTTGTTTTCAATGTATGAGAACTCTAGTACTCCATGCTATTTCAAGAAAAGGGGATTAAAAGTAATGCCAGTAAGATGGAGACAATGCATTGCTTGGTCAGCTTAGGGAGGAAAAAACAATAGAACTGCCCTTTGACTTCCCTATGGGAAGTAGAAGGCCTATAAACTTGTAAAGAGTTGTGGGGGTTGGTGGTGGTGGTGGCATTCAAATGCTAGGCTTGTAAAACAACTTTTGTTCAAAGCAGCTAGTTACCTGAGGTCCTTATTTGGTACCTTTTAAAATGTGCTCACCTCCTTATGATGCTTTAAGAATAAGTCTGGGACTGACACTGTGCCATAATCAACTGTATGGATTCATCTTTTCATTCAGTACCATATTACATTGTACTGTGTTGTTCTTCACTTCAGCTTTTCATCTATTTTTCCTGGTTAAGTTTCTCTGGCACTGGACAAATTGCTCTGCTTGAGTAGGTCCCTTCCCTGCAGTGAATTGGTAAATATTGCTGCTGGAAATCTGATTGGAGGGCTATTAAGAAATCGTTAAAGGCCAGGCATGGTGGCTCACACCTATAATCTTAGCACTTTAGGAGGCTGAGACAGGAGGATTATTGGAGTCAGGGAGTTGGAGACCAGCCTGGGCAACATGGGGAGACCCTGTCTCTACGAAAAATAAAAAAATTAGCTAGGCATGGTGGTGCATGCCTGTGTTCTGAGCTACTCGGGAGGCTGATGTGGGAAGGTCACTTGAGCCCCAGAGTTCAAGGCTGCTTAGGGCTGCAGTGAGCTGTGATCACACCTCTGCACTCCAGCCTGAGTGACAGAGTTAAGATCTTGTCTCAAAGGAAAAAAAAGAACCCATTAAAATTCAAATTACCATAGTCTGACCTTTTGGGTGGTGTCAACTGTATGTGATTATAGTTACAGGGTCTGTCATTTTACCTGGGCATAACTCCCTGATTATTAGTCGTATAGTTTTTGAAAGAGCTTTGCTGGTCTGTATTTAAGTATCTTTAGTCCATGTACTTTCTTTCATTGCAGACGAACAGGAGGCATTGAACTCAATCATGAACGATCTGGTGGCCCTCCAGATGAACCGACGTCACCGGATGCCTGGATATGAGACCATGAAGAACAAAGACACGGGTCACTCAAATAGGCAGGTGTGTGTGACCCTGGCAGAGCTAAATGAGATTTGTTGGGAAGGAGTTTTCAAATGGGAAATATATGAAAAACCAAAGATATTTCAGTGTCAGGGTTGAAAGGTTTTGACCCCTTCCTTTCACAGTCTGTTAAGTGCACAGTGATTCATACCAACTTAGCTATGGTTAAATGGAAAGTGATATTGGGAGGCCAAGGCATGTGGATCACCTGAGGTCAAGAGTTCGAGACCAGCATGCCCAACATGGTGAAACCCTGTCTCTACTAAAAATACAAAATTAGCCAGGTGTGGTGGTGCATGCCTGTAGTCCCAGCTACGCAGGAGGCTGAGACAGGAGAATTGCTTGAACCTGGAAGGCAAAGGCTGCAGTGAGCTGAGATGGCACCACTATGCCACTGCATTCCAGCCTGGGAAAGACAGAGCAAGACGCCATCTCAAAAAAAAAAAGTGATATATGCCATCCAGGTATGGCTCTATGATCTAGAGTCTTAAAGCCTTGTGTAAGCATTTCATCTGTTATGGGGACAAGATTCATAGATGTTTTTCCCCTTTACTGATATTTGGCAAATATTTAATTCAGATTCATGGTCCCTGAGTCAGAAAGTTTTTAGCTACCTTATTGTATGTAATCAGGAAAAATTAATTAATTTGGTATTAGCTTATGTAAAATATAATTAGGAAGGTAAATTTATTAATTAAAATGTCACATAGTATATTCCAAAGGCAATAATGATTGATTTTGTTATTACAGTTTATAGTTGTTTCACCTTATTAACCCAGGTAGTTGAGAGTGTCTGTTTTATTGAGAGTTATATTCTTCTTTAGGAAAACATTTCCTATTTTTCTTAACATTTGAACTTGTGTGTCATTGAGAATCTTCTCACCTGTAGTGCCACTTACCTGTTTCTTGGGTAATTTGGCCTGCAGAGAGGAGTGAATGATGGGGAGCTTTCCTACCTAGTGGGTATCTAGCACTGTGTCAGCTGGCTATGTTGGGCATGTTTGACGAAAATTTGTCTATGACATTCTCCCTTGTGGTTCTGTTTGTTATCAGCTAAACTCCTTTCTTTTCGTTTGCACCTTGTTTACCAGTTCTTCAGAATTGGTTCCTAGAGTTAGTATAAGGCCCTAGAACTTTTCCTGTCTGTGGTCTGCTAGATAGAGCCTTCCAGAGTATTTCCTGCCTTTAGGAATCCTAGGGACCCCTGGGGGAGTGGAGTCCTTTTGTTTCATGTTAAAACAGAAGGATTAGTTTAAAAAGCTGCTTTTATTGTTGTTACCTTACGGTACTGGAGGTATAAACAGATAAGGGTTCATTCTTACACTATTTTCATTTGTTATTTTGTCTGACTTTGTGGGTTCTCCCTTGCTATAACTCATTTGTATTCAAAACCGCTTTTGGAAGGAGCATTTTACCAGAAGTGAGTCCCTTCCCCCATGCGTGAGCCTAATGACCTCACTTTCCTTCCTGTCTTCCTATGTAGAGTGTGCTTGCTGACATTGCTCAAGTTAGCTGATCTTTCTCCAGACTGGACTATTAGCATGAATATCCGTTAGTGGGTTAAAAGAGGAAGCTTTCTTGAATTGGAAGGCCTAAAAGGACCAGGCTGGGAAAAGGAGGGGTGGAATGGTCGCTGATAATTCCTTGAAGAAGGGTTCCTTTTTAAGAATCCTTCTGCTTAGAGCCTAAAAGCCATGATGAGGGAAGTCCTGCTCTTTTGCTGTGTCTCCTGCTGCACTGTTAGAGTGAAGCCAGTGGTTATGAAGGCAGAAGACTGAAAAGAATTGACTATTAGGAAGTAATGTTAACAAGAGGTGCTGGCTCTTTGGATCCACAATTTACTTCAATGTTGTCAAACTTATGTTGCACGAAGGATACAAATTATTAACCTCAGTTTTTTTGTTTTTAAAGAAAAAACACAACAGCAGCAGCTCAGCCCTTCTGAACAGCCCCACAGTAACAACAAGCTCATGTGCAGGGGCCAGTGAGAAAAAGAAATTTTTGGTAAGGATCCAGATTACCTGTTAAAACCAAAATGTACTTTTAAATCTGCTACTCATGCTGCAAGAGTGAAATTCACTTCCCAGACAAGTTTTTAGGGGATTTGTAAGAAGCGTTGGTTACCCATGACCTGTATTCGGTGCTTCTAATCACCATTTCTCACAACACTATTATTCATAAGCAGCCTTTATCAGTGCTGTCCAATGTGGTATTGTAGCCACTAGCCACATGTGGCTGTTGAACAACTAAAGAACTAAATTTTTTTTTTTTTGAGACGGAATCTCGCTCGGTCACCAGGCTGGAGTGCAATGGCGTGATCTTGGCTCACTGTAAGCTCTGCCTCCCGGGTTCAAGTGATTCTTCTGCCTCAGCCTCCCGAGTAGCTGGGACTACAGGCGCCATGCACAGCTAATTTTTGTGTTTTTTAGTAAAGACAGGGTTTCACCATGTTGGCCAGGATGGTCTTGATCTTTTGACCTCATGATCCACCCACCTCGGCCTCCCAAAGTGCTGGGATTACAGGCATCAGCCACTGCGCCCAGCCTAAATTTTAAATTTTGTGTCATTTAAATTAATTTAAATAGCCACATGTGGCTAGTGGCTGTTGTATTAGACAGCACAACTTTATGTACTACGTAAGGGACTGTTGATTTATTGGGCAAGAAATTATATATATGCTTGGAGATGTGCAGAGATTCATTGGTATCTTCATTCCTTACACATGTGTCATAAGTTTCTATACATTGTGATAAGCTAATAATGGTAATTTTATCTAAGATTCTATTTTAGGAAGATTGTGAAGATGTGGAACTGGTATGGCTGTTTAGAAATTGAAGCTAAAAGTATTATGTTAATATTGGGCAAAAAGGGAAAGAAAATGCTAAGACAGATTTTCCTCCTAATGAAGTCAAGGTTATAGAATGGCCTGTCCTGGGAAGCGTATCAAATGTTTAGCTTCTGACCAGGAGAGATATTCTTCAACAAAATTCTGGAAGCAGAAAAAGAGAAAGTCTCAGCAGATATATTTCTGGGAAAAAAAAATGGGGTAAGAGGCAGTGCCGGGAAGATGTCGGGGAGAGGTATTTATAGCCTAGTATAATGAAAGGAGCCTGGAGTTGTTAATAATCCTTTAACATAGGACTTTATAATTTGCAGTTATACATTTATTATTATTATTATAGTTTTTGTTAGCTTAGGTCTGGGATAGAATGAACAGTTTTCTTCATTACCAGTTCTTCTGCCAGAAAGTCCATGCTTAGGAAGAGAAAGGAATGAAAGATCAAAACCTAATTTAAATGGTGAAGAGTTGCCAAATTTGGTTAAGAAATGTCAAATTGGATTACAGATTCAAATTATGGAGTCCCAGTTGAAAGAAACTAAGTATTTTGGCTAGCTGGAAAGGTTGTTTATTCATGGGTGGAATGGTGCTGGCAGAGGTAAATAGCCTTTCACTATGAGAATGGCAGTGCTGGCTACAAGGCAGAGTCGAGACTGACACAGCTTCATGGGGCTCAAGATTGGCCCAGTAAGGAAAGTCAGAGGAGCTGTGGGTTCATTAACAGGATTGTTTGGGGGTTGAGGCCTGGAAAAACTGAAAAACCTAATTTAGTACCTCTGCTTAACAAGACTTGAGACATCCTCTTCCCTAAGTAAACAAGCTTGGTAACTAATTTAAAAAGAATGCATTTGAGAACAAATAAGCAGCTATGGAAGTACATGGGCAATGAGCCATTAACTATTTTCTTTTTTTGAGACAGAGTCTGTCACAGGCGCCAGGCTGTCATCTGTCACCAGGCGCCAGGCTGGAGTGCAGTGGCACAATCTCGGCTCACTGCAACCTCCCCTTCCCAGGTTCAAGCAATTCTCCTGCCTCAGCCTCCCTAGTAGCTGGGACTACAGGCGCACGCCACCACACCCAGCTAATTTTTGTATTTTTAGTAGAGACAGGGTTTCACCATGTTGGCCAGGATGGTCTCGATCTCTTGACCTCGTGATCCTCCCGCCTCGGCCTTCTAAAGTGTTGGGATTACAGGCTTGACCACCACGCCTGGCCCTATT